>PVKE010015440.1:0-33449 GCA_004027555.1 Craseonycteris thonglongyai
TTCACAGGAGGGACACTTAATATTTTAACATCAGTATTCTTCCAGTATTATTATCATCAAAAGTTTACCTTTTGTAGAGATAAGGGAAGTAAGTTGTTGGGAATATGGTGGGGGTTTTATTCTTGAGTTGTTTGTTTGACTAAAACAGGGGTCAGCCAGCCATGGGCCCACATGCCAAATTCAGCCTACCCCATGTTTTTGTGAATAAAGCTTTATGGGACCACAGCCACATCTATTATTTTACATATAATTGATGATAGCTTTGGTTCCACATGACAAAGTTGAACGGTCACTTTAGAAACCAGATACCCTGCTAAGCCTATAATAATGACTATTTGGCCTTTTACAGAAAAAAAAAATGCTGACCATTGGACACTAGAGTAAAGGGTATTTTAGAAGTAGAGAGAAGATAGAATAATATCACATGCCTCAAAATTTAATTAATATTAAGTTTGGCATTCTATTGACTCAAAGGTACATGGACTTGCCTTTCTAAAGTATTAATATAGCATAGAAGATAATGTATCAGTTCATTAATAGTAATTTTTACTTCCATTTTAATAGCAATGAAAGTAAAAATAATTGTAACAAAATGCAACCTTATTTGGTAGATTAAGAGGGTAATCTGTCCTGGGATTAGTGAGGTAAAATTTGCATTTATACAAATCAGCTACAGTCCTTTGCATCAAGATGAGACCAAATGCATGAATGTCACAAAATAAGTCAGTTTGTATTTTCCATTTTCCAAATGGCTCAAAGTTAAATAACAGTGACAAGAGGTGTCAGAAAGGTTTGGAACTTGTCTTGTTTCCTGAAGATCGGTATGACTACTGCTCGAGTGCTATGGTATTTCCTGGCAGGCATAGCCAAGTGTGCGACCTCAATGTGGGAATGCTACTGTCAGACCTGCAGACTTACTTGGGGGCTCACTATTGGAAGAATGTCATGTGGCAATGAGGATGCACTTGGTCTTCTCCACTATGTCCAGCCCAGGCCCTCAGGCTATGTGTCATCACTCACCCTGTGGGATGGTTCTTGGCCAGTGAGCTTGGCTCCACATGACTGTATCTTGAACCTTGCTAGGCATAAGAATGAGCTCTAGGCCTAGCACTGGAAAGAAAGGAAAGGAATTTGGTCAAAGTAGCCAGCCCCCTTACTCAAGGAAAAAAAGTAATAGTTTATTACCATTTTATGTGTGTCTGTTACATGCCAAACTCTGACCTAATTAAATCTGCCCTGTAACTAATGGCAGCTAATTGAGTCCTACCCACAATCCAAGAGTATATGGTAATCCACATGTAAAGATAAGAAAACTGAGACTCAGAGAGGTTAAGCAATTAGTCCAAGGTTACACAGCTGATAAGTTGCAGAGCAAGAATTAGGCCCCAGACTTAGTTCTTTAAACTGCTCAGTGAGGAACTTTTTGCAGAGGATTGGGTTTCATGAGTGGGTGATGTCATTCAACCCCTGACCTGGAGTTGTTCAATATAAAAACCACCTCTTCAAGGAAGTTATACTAGACGACCTCAGGCAGAAAGAATGTTTGCTGAATTAAGTCTCAGAAGATTCTTCCTGTCCCCCTGATTTGGCTTCCCCCCAAATCTAGGCTGCTCTTTGGTGTGTGATAATCCTTTCCCACCGAGAGTCAGTCTTGTACCCTAACACGAGAAGCACAAACGGGCTGGCCCTGCTTTTGACCCTACAAGAGACCAGGTCAGAGGAGGGTGTTCAGCAGTTCCCAGCACTTCAAGCGATGGCATGGCAGCCCCAAGATCTCCGACTCAAGTGCAAGACTGCCTCAAACCTCTCAAAACCTTTCCCTGAAAATCCATGGGATCACGCCTCTGGCCATCCTCTAGGGAATGCTGGTATCTACCCAGGGAAAAGGAGGTTAGAATTAGAAATGGTACAGGATAGAGGGGAAACACACACACACTCACACACACTCACACACACACATACACATGTCAGATGTGTTAGATGGAGAAATGCCTAAGAGCATAGTTCCAAAAGAGTGGGCGGTGTCCTGCGGGGGTTGTGGGCTGTGGGTCATTCCCTAAACTCGGTGTTTGATGGCCAAGCCTTTCACCTGTGTCCGGGATCTTAGGAAAGCTGTGATTTCAGAAGAGCAGCTGGAAGAAATCATAAAGGAAGCTTGGGGGTCCTGTGAAAGCCCTCTAATCACCAGGATTGGGATTTTTTTTTTCCAGAAGGAAGACAGAGACACAGACTGTTGCTCACAATAATCATCACCATTATGTATTACAGTGCATAGTGGTCCTGATTAGCAACAATCAGCCAACACGTAAAGGTCGATCTGTGTCAGGCGGTGCGCTCAGCGGCTTCCCTGCAGCATCTCAGTAAATCATCCTGATGACCCTAAAAGTGAAGTACGATTGTTCTGCTCATTTTAGGAAGAATTATTGAGGTCCAGTGTTGCCCAGGACAATGTGGTCGCCACTAGCCACATGTGGCTTTTGAGTACTTGAAGTATGCTAGGACTGTAAAGTATACGCAGGATTTCAAAGACTTAGTACAGAAAGGAAGAAGGAAAAAGAATGCAAAATATCTTCCTAATACATGGTTAGTGTTAGTTATTTATTGAAATAATAACTGAATACAGCAGAGTAGACAAAATATACTATTATGATTAACTTCACTTTTTCTCTTTTACTTTTTCTAATGTGGGACTAGAAAATTATAAATGACATACATGCCACACATATGTGACTTGTGCTCTATTTCGATTGGTCCAGGACCAAGGTCAACACATTATAGCCAAGTGTGGCCCACAGCCTGGTTTTGTACAGCTTATAAGCTAAGAGTTAGAGAATGATCTTTACGTCACAGAAAAGATTTGCTGACTCTTGGTCTAGATCACAAAGTGACAGAACAGGTCTCAAGCCCAGGACCTCTGACTCCAAAAGCAGCTTTATCCGCTCTGAATACCAGCTCTATCCTGGATGCCAGACATCGCATGCAGCCTTTAGACACGACGGCTCATTCTGTTCTGAGATTGAGTAGTATTCATTAATAATGCTTACTAATGATGTTATTATACTATTACATAGGATTAATAATGTCATTGTATCCATTATACAGATGAGCAAATCCATGCTTATAGAGATTCAATCATTTAAGTCACACAGGTAATAAATGATGACCCTGGGATTTGAGTCCACTCTTCCTGAAAGGTACAACTAAAAGGGTGTCCCAAAATTCATGCAAGAAGTAATTTTGATAGAAAACACAGGCTTATAATTAAAAGTTGTAAATTTTCATTGCTCAACAATGAAAACGTGTTGTTCTTTCCTGCAGTGCTCCATTTTTAATAACCCTGAACTATCAGCTGTCACGCTGTCTTTTTTTTTCATTGGCAACACTTTACCGCACAAATGACACAAAATTTAAATCTTGCATGAATTTTGGGACACCCTTTATTTGAATTATTTACTCAGGACACTGTGTTACCCACTCCCTGAGTGTTGTGCAGTCTGATTCAGGAATCAACAGACGTTGGCCTACAGGTCAAACTTGGCCCCACGGTCCTTTTTTGTTTTTAACAAATAAAGTTTTACTGGAATACATCCCTGCCCCTTTGTGCACACGTTGTCTGTGGGTGGTTTCTTGCTCCAAGAGGAGTTGACTGATTACAAGAGACTACACATCCCACAAAGCCAAAAACATTTACTATTTGGACCTGCACAAAGAAAGTTTGCTGGCCCCTACTCTAGCTCCTTTAGAACGGGGACCACATTTGACCCGCAGTGCCCAGTGCAGTGTGGGATTGGCAGGAGCTCAGGAAACGTGGAGCGGGTGAGTGAGTGGTGGGAGAGGAGGGTTAGGGGACCACTGTCCTCTCCTCCTCCTGGCCCAGGGTTCACTTTGTCCGTGCACGCACATAGTTACCACCCAGAGATGTTGCCATATCGCCAATTGCTGGTGTTGGGATTCTCCCATATTCTTTCCCCACTTCCTTCCGTCATAGTTACTTGACCAGGAACATGTGGATTACATTTCACTTAAAATACACAGAGCATTTAAAATTAGAGGAAAGCATGTTTGGCAAAAACGAAAATACTTTGCAAACCATCTGGGACGTTCTCTTGTTTGTCCTGGAGCAGAGTGCCACTGCCGATCACGGAGAAGTGATTTTCATGAAACCCTCATTAGTTTCAGAACAATGGCTCTCCTCACACTTGAGTCACACCAACAGGAGTGTGTCCTCTTGGCCTCACTGTGGCGGGGAAAAGGACTTGGCAACCAGCTGGATGTAAAACAAAGGTAGTGATTCCAGAACATTCTGAGGAGAGCCAGGGCAAGAATTGTTGCTTGAGGTTGCCGTGTGCCATTTCCCAACTGTGTAATAATAGCTACCACGACGGAGTATTCTCTATGTCCCAGGCACTTTGCTAAGCACCTTCTACCCTTAGACTCCATTTGTCTTCCCAACTATATGCGATGGCTCCTATTTCTGTCCACATTTCAATCTGAGGAAGCTGAGAATTAGGCATCTTAAATAATTGTCCCTGAGGCCACACAATTAGTGAGCAGCAGAACCAGGAGAGGCTAACTCCAAGGCTGGGGCCCCTTGTTATTCGACACTAGGCCACCTATACATTCCACCAGCTCTGTTTCCCATGCCTTGTGGCCAATAGCAGTGCTGGGCACAGGGTAATCACTCAGTAATGACTCATTTCCTCATGAGAGTGTTCAAAAATATGCATTTAAAGCTATGCTGGGCACCATGTTAGGTAGTAGGTATTCAGTGGTAATCTAAAACAGACGACTTTACATTTATTAATAATAATAATAAAAAAAGAAGACATACTAGCCATCTCTGCATCTAGAGGTTTCCAAATTTCAGATGTCTTGTCCATGTGATTTTCTTCTCTTAATCATTCCTTCTTACTTGGAGGAGGATTTATTTTTCTGTCTTCTCTGTCCCACTTCCTCTGCTTCTTCTCCCCCACCCCACCCCGCAAACCGGCCACCTCCAAATATCCCAGCCCCCAAAACAGTCTGCATATTGTGAAAAAGATTTCTTAAACCACAGGAGTGATGTAACTCTAGGCCTGTGTTTTCTCTCTCACACACACATAATATTGGATATGAGTGAGATTTTTAAAAATTGGTTTTCAAATGTGATGAAAAGAGTGTCCTTTTCACCAGAACACAACAATCCCTGATGCTGAAGCCTCCTTCCTGATATGGTCCACTTCCAAAGATGAGGAAATCGGTGCCTGGGGCCACAGCCTTCAACCAAGTGCGAGGGACAAAGGGAAACTCTGGACTGGAAAGACCTTGGATGTTTAGAATGAAGCTGGAGGGTCCTTTTGGGTTCAGAGGCTGTAGTTAAAGATGAGGCCTGTATTTAGATGGGCAGAGGCCCAGAAGGCTTGCTTGCAATCTAGCTGATAGGACAGGGTTTTTGCCATGGAAAGTGTTTGCATTGAAGCATTTCTCTGCCAGTCACTGGCCATCAATTACTTAAGAGTCAGATCTTGGCCAGAGGCCCCGGTTCCACAAAGTATGTCATTCTGTGTTCACAGAAATGGAGCTTACAGTCCTGCCGCTAAATTAAAACGGGTGCTTCCAAATTAAAAGCAGACAGGACAGATGTGCAGGGAACAAACGGACACTCACATCTTTTGTGAATCAGCTCACCGCGGTGCCAGAGCTTGCAATCAGCTTTTCCTATAGAGGCCTCAACGGCACCACACCTATGTAAACCGCACTAAATGAGGTGGAATTCGCATTTGCCCTGCTATTTCTTTAGTTCTGCCATCTGGAGAGGGATAAAGAACTCAGTGAAGTCCCGAATGCTAAAGACGCTGCAACATGGAAACGTGGGGTCAGCACTTCAGGGCAGCCACGTCCAGCTTGTCCCCTCACTGAGCAACCTGGAGCCATTTGAGACAGGAGAGAGTGAGTGAAAATCACGTGAAAGCAAGCGAGCCAGTCCTAATCACAAGGGACTCAAGCACTACCCCAAAGCTTTGAGACTTGCACTACTCTGGGGGAAAACGATGAACAATAAGGCTTTTCATATTCTGTCTGCCTTATGGATCTAATTCACAATAGAAATACTAAGCTTTAGTTTGTTGAACACTTACTATATAAAATTTGAAAACCTTGATTATGATCATGTGACTCCCTGCTTACAGTGACCTCCCACACCTCTCCCTCTGTCTCCCAGCTGCAGATACACTAAGTTTCTCCCGCACACCACATTTTCTTCCATTTCTGGTTCTTCTCTCTGCTGTAGTGTTTTCCAACCATTTTCTTTCTTTCTTTTTTTTTAAGACATCTTTACTGAGAAATAATTTACATACCATAGATTCACCCATTTAAACTGTGTAATTCAAGGGGTTCTAGTATACTCACAAAGTATTACAAACATCACCACAATATATATGAAAACATTTTTATTACCCCCAGAGGCATCTCCCTGCTCATTAACAGTCACTCCCCATTTTCCCCCAATCTCCTTCCACCTCCAGTGTTAGGTAATTACTAATTTATTTTTGTGCTCTATTCCATCTCTTATTGTAGACAATTTATGCAAATAAAATTATATGGTATGTGGTCTTTTGTGTCTGGCTTCTTTTACTTATAATGTTTTCCAGTTCCATCCACATTGTCCCATGTATAAGTATCTTATTCTTTCTTATTGTCAAATAATATTTTATTCTATGAATAAGTACAAATTTTGTTTTTCCATTAGTTGATAGATATTTGAGTCACTTTTACTTTTTGGCTACTATGAACCTTTACATACAAGATTTTGTGTAGATATATGTTTTCATGTCTTTTGTATATATTCAGGAGTAGAATTTCTGGGTCGTACTGTACCTCCATTTTAACATTTTGAGGCAGCCATCATCATTTTTACCTAATATGAATGACTTCTCCTTCTTTAAGCCTCAACAAAAATGCAAGTTTCTCACAGATGAATTCTTCTTCCTCAATCCCTCCTGAGTTGAGTGCTCCAATTACATATTTCTCATAACTTACTGTGTCTTTTCTTTTAATGTCTTAATCTAGGTAGTTGTCATATTTTATGTGAATAATAATTTTATATATGTCTGTCTCTCCTATTGACTGTGTGTTAGATTTCTCTTTAGCTCATCATTACATCCCCAGAACTCCTGCTTAGGTACTGTGGTAGTTTTCAAGATGGCCTGCAATGATTCTGCTTCCTGGTATTCATGCTCTTATGTAATACCTTCTCCTTGAGTGTAGGTTTGAATTAGTGAATTGTTTCTGACAGCTAGAATAAGGTGGAACTGGCAATATTTTATTTGAGGGAGTAGGCTCTCTCTCTCTCATCACTTGCTCTGGAGTAATCTAGTGGTTGCCTCATGAAGACACTATATAGAGACCCACTTGGCAAGGAACCAAGGCCTCTGGCCATCAGCCATGTGAGCAAATCATCTTGGAAACAGATCCAGCAACCCCAGTCAAACATTAAAATGATGACAACCCCAGTTCATACCCTAATGGCATTCTCATTAGGGATCCTAAGTCAACCCCCCCCCCCCACACACACACACACATAATTTCTTGACTTCCTGACCAACTAGGATTGTGAGTTGATGTATGTTTGAAGACTGCAATCCCAGCCTTTGCTTTTTGGATATTGCCACTGAGGTTGGGAAGATTAGCCTTGTTATTTGGATGGAAATCTGTTTTCTATGTGCTGTGACTCAGGGACACGCCTCAATATCTGTCTCTTCGCCGAATGTATCCACAGTGGCTGAATGAGTGTTTGGTGCCCACCGTTAGTGGTCAGCAGACTCTGGGCTGAGATAATGCATCTTCAGCCATGGAATGCCCCAGGTGGGAATAATATGTTATGGCATTGCTTTCTGCTAGCGTTTAGCTTTAGCATTAATGTTAAACTTATCTAGTTTAAGTCATTGAAAGAAAGAGGCATAAAGATTAAGAAAGGCCCACTGTGTGTGTAACCACTTCTGAGAATACAGAGACATCAACTGCAGAGACCCTGGAGAAGTGTGGAAAGGGATCTTGATGAGGAATCGCCCTGAGCTGAGTCCACCCTCCTGTCACACAGGCTTTGTGGCTTGAGGCAGACTCCTAACCTCTCTGAGCTTTAGTTTGCTCACCCAATCAGGGCTGAAAATTCTGACTGACCTCCCAGGGTCATTGGGAATAGCACAGCCTGATCTACTTCCTTCCTGTCACATGGTGGGCACCCAGTCAAACCTTCCTGGATGAATCAGTACAGTGTCACAATCGATACTATGAGAGCACTTTGAATATCAGAACTTATCCTGTGACGTTGAAGCTATGACTTGGTGATATGGCTGACTTCCAAAGATGAGGAAATCTATGCATGTAGCCAGCAAGAAGCATCAAAAACCTGGGGGTGCACTTGAGGGCTCCAGGCAGCCTGGGCGCACTCAAAGAGGGAAAAGAGATTCAGAAAGGTAGGGACACATTGATAAAGGGGAGCGACAAACATGGCTACTAAGAGAACCTAGGACCTCCCAGGGACCGCAGCTGAGAATGGCCAGTGGTTTGGTCTCAGGCAGACTTGCACTGAGTCGAAGTCCTAACTGCCAGCGGATCACACAACAGGTACTCACTGGATGCCAGGACCTGTGCTTGCTAAGCACTCCATACCCATTGTCATTTCATCTCTTTACAACAACAGGGAGATGCAGGCACATAGCCTGTTTGGCAGCAACAAATACTTCCTAGGCAGTGACATCGGGGTAATAGAACCAGCTCTGGCTGAAGTACTGTGAGTGGCAATGCCATGACCCATGGTGCCTCCTTCACAATTTTTTTTTTTTTGCCACTGTGAACTTGAAAGCTACAGGTGGATGGGGACAATGCCAGCAGCAGAAAAGATCCCAGATCCCTGAGTTTCCTGACACAGAAGATATCTGTGTCAGGAAGAAATCAGTCCATCTGCATGAGTGAAAAATAGACATTGATTGTGTTAATTCCCTGAGATGTCAAGATTTATTTTTTCACTGGGACAGGGCAGGAGCCCCCCTGACAAATATACCAGCCTATATATATATATATATATATATATATATATATATATATATATATATTTTTAGCCAAAAGGCTGAGAAGTGATAATTTATTTTTTAATGATGAAAAAAATTTAAAGCAAAATTTTTTCTTGATATAACCATCAAAGCTAAGTTGAAAATTGACAAGCAGGAGACTAAGGACAGAGAACTGTTGGATCAGCAATTGTTCTTTTTTAAATTTTTTTATTTATTGTTAAATTTAATGAGGTTACATTAATTGGTAACAATTAGATAGTTTACAGATGTATAAGTCCACATCACATCATTCATGCATCGTATTATGTGCCCATCACTCACTATCAGTTCCCCTTCTAGCACCTTATATCTGGTGCCCACTCCCACCTCCCCCCACAACTCTCCCCGCCTCCTTCCCCCTCTTCAGGTACACCAGCCAATATTTATTCAGTGCTAGCTACTTCCTCAGGACTTTATGCATATTTTTAATATCATTTCATCTTCATCGCAGACCTCTCATTCTCTTTACAGATAATGAAATCAGTAAATTATTTGAGAGGGCATTCACATAGTTGGGATGTATCAGACCCTGAATTTGAACCTAGGCATTTGAATCCAGAGCTCTGAACCACTACATATGGCTGCTTCTCATAGGGAAAATAGGTAGTGGAGAAGCAAAGGAACTTGCCCATGACCCCAAAGCTCAGAAATGGCAGAACCACGATTTGGACCCAGACCTGTCTGGTTTCACAGTCTGTGAAAGTTGTCAGTAGTCTTTGCACTCTGCTTTGCAGCTTTGGGCCAGGCTGATTCAGAGTGACCAGTGTGTGTCTTTCTCTGGGTTTTGCACTCACTGTCCAGTAGGCTTTGTGAAAACACTTTGTAAAGTGTGACCAGCCATGCAGGCAGAAGGGTGGCATTCCCAGCCACTGTTCGGGCATGGGAGCACGCAGGGCCATCTGGCTGGCCTTGGCCACAAATCCCTGTTCACGTGGGAGGCTGCAGATGCTCTGGCCTGACAATGACACAGCCCTTCCCACACTATGAAACTCTCTGTGCAGGGCTTGCAGAGCTTAGCGACATCACCATGGGCGGTCCCTGGAGAGACCAAGAGGCCTGCTATTGACAAGCATATTGACTTTCAAAACCACAGGGTTGGAGCCCTGGGGCACTCTTTGACTCATATTTCCTTTTTCAGTCTATAATGCCACAGAGGTTCAGAGATTCACTGGAAAGGCAGACACAGCCCTGCCGGCTGGGTAATGAGGAGTGGACCATGGCTTGAAGGAAAAGAAATGAAAGAGATAGTACTGGTAGCTAACACACAGAGGGCACATAGGCCAGGCCATGTGTAAGCTGCTCTGTGGGCATAATATCATGCAATTCTCATGGCAATGCGGAGAGATAGGTACTACCTGATTTTACAGGGTGCAACATTGAGATTAAGTCAGGTGACCTACCGAACCTAAAGTCATACATCTCGGACTTAGAAATTACATTGGAATCTCCTAGAACTAGGAATCTTAATTTTTCCTTGGCTCTTTTCAAAGTTGAATTGCTTTATAAATGCTTTTGTATGTGGGTTCAGTTGACAGGTTTGCTGTGATGAATAGTCCGTTGGGGTTCTTACCTTGCAAAGAGCATACGTAAAGGTTAATTTAGTTGATCCTCACCAAAGCCTATGAGGCAGGAAGGATGCATCTAATTTCCAAATCAAGAACACAGAGAGGTAAACATCTCACCCAATGCCACACAGTGAGCAGCAGAGGCAGGGCCTAAAACCTCGGTTTTCTGAAACTTGTTTGGATGGCTTCAGAGATCCCTCCACAGCCTTTCCTTTTTGGAAGCCCACGATTGTTCAGTGGCCAAGGGCCAAGTCTCAGACATGGCGCCATCTTGGATTTCAGTCCTTGCTCTCAGCTCCAAACCTGTGTGGACCTGTACTAACCAAAGTCTTCCTGAGTTCAGGATTCCTGAGCCACAAAAGAAGAATAGTAATAGCCACCTCACAGTTACTATGAGGATTCGATGTGCCCCATGAATAAAAGCGATTCTGTTTCTTATACCTCTTTGTTTAACTGCTGCTAAGAATGATCACATTGAACAAAGCCATGATGACTGGGCTAGAACCTGAGACTCCTCCCAGCTCATATGTGTTTCACCCTCTGAGATCTACAGAACCTCACTGTGCTCCGTGCCAGTGGAAAATACGGCCATTTGGTCCCCTCTCCGGTGCTTCTGGCCCTTCAGGAGGAGAGGTTGGCTTCTGGCTACACGGGAGACCCTACCTTCCCAAGGACGGCTCCATGGCCCACACAAACCTGTGTGCTGTCCCTCATAGCCACTTCGGCTGCTTTTCTGATAACAGCGTTATTCTCTTTGGTCTTCTGGGAGTCCCACCAGCATCATTAATCAAAGCACCGCCTTGCTTACTCGTACTGAAGTACCCTCACCGCCTCATCAATCATAAAAGCAGCAAAGGGTAGGCTTCGGATTTCGAAGGAAAGCTCCAGACAGCACCAGAAGGGAGAAAAAAAATGTGTGGGGGCCGGGGGAGCTTAATTATCCGCTGGTCCCGGGCCCATCACTCACGCGGGAAATGTCTTTACAGCTTTATTTGGGTTGTGTCTCTTTTTAAATCCTAGTAAACAGCCGTTAAGCTAAAAACCCTCATTGCTCTGCACAGGGAGCCCCGCTGGTTTTCAGGCTATTATTTTAATAAGGCCTATTTTACAATTAAGGCACCATGGGCTTTAAATTACATATAAAATAAAATGTGGAAATTGAAGCATTAAGTGTGTGACTGTCGTTAGAGAAACAGCAGCCGTTCTTTGTGGTGAAATGCTGTCTGGTGTAAAACGAACAGAACAGAAGGCTGGGGTTATGTACCGCCGTGATAATTAAAACACACACACACACCATGAGAAAGGCCGGTTTGCTCTTCTCCAGTTAGGATCTGGGGTCATGCCTACCTGGAGCTAAGTAATAATAACAACAATAGCAATGCTATGAATATTATTAATATGAATAGCAGCTAACACCTTCTGAGCATTTCCTATATGCCGGGCACCACCGAGAACTTTCTCATGCACTGTGTCATGCATGTGAGGGAAGCACCATGCTTATCCCCATGACAGAGAAGGAAGTGGAAGCTTGGAGTGGAGGCCACCTGCCCAAGGCTTCCATACTGGCAAGGAGAGAGAGCTAGGAGCTAAACCCAGGTCCCGGTTACTCCACACCCTGTGATTGTAGTTGCTCCACTTCCAGCCCAAAGCC
This sequence comes from Craseonycteris thonglongyai, assembly GCA_004027555.1. NCBI lineage: Eukaryota > Metazoa > Chordata > Mammalia > Chiroptera > Craseonycteridae > Craseonycteris > Craseonycteris thonglongyai. Next base: position 12,306 of record PVKE010015440.1, read on the forward strand.
TTTACTTTATCCACAGATTTTTACGAGCACCAATGCTTGGCACTGGGCAGTCCCCTGGGAAATGAAAACAGCCATGATCCTTGCCCTTGTGGTGTTTGTAATCTAGCAGGAGGTGCAAGGGACAAAGAGGAAACAGTTGTATAAATTTGTGACTGTGTAGGTGGTGTTAGGAAGGAAACAGCAGGACGTGGTGATGGAGAATAAGGTGGGAAGTGGCTTCTACTTGGAGCTAGGGGAGCCCTGTCTGACGAGGTGGTGTTGAAGCTAAAGGAAAGGAGTGAGGAGGAAAGAGGACCCAACTATGCGATGAAGCACAGCCTGGGCCACAACCCGGCAGAGGGAAAGCGTTTGGGGACAACGACAAGGAACTGAGGGAGACAGCGAGGTTGGAGGCCAGTCGTGAGAGAGAGCAAGCAAGGGCCAGCCCGGGCATGACCGCGCAAAAGAGGCGGCTTGATTCTAAGTCTTGGGAGAAGTTTAGCAAGGGAGACGCATGCTCCAATCTTAAACAGATTACTTGAGCTGCTAATGAGGATGGAGGGGAAGTGGGCAAGGGTGAAAGTAAAGAGACAAGTCAAGAGGTTGTGGCAACAGCCTGGGAAGGCCGAACGCGTTGGCAATGGAGATAGGGACTGGAAGGATTCAAGCTGTAGTTTGGAAGTAGAAATAGCAGGGTATTGTCAACCACCCATCTGTCTCGCTTCTTATCAGGTTGTGTTGTACTGTCATCTGGTCCTTGTCCTCCCAGAGGAGACTCTGTTCACCCCCTCAAGCAGAGCTTCATGTTCCAAACGGCTCTGCCCCGCCCTTTCTGGAATGTCCACGGGTTTGTTAAAGAGCTTTGCTAGTCTTGCCAGCCACCGACTCCTCCCTCCCGTAAAACACAAATATGTTTCTAAGTTACCACCCAAACCCATCCACCCTCCCCATCGTTGGTGTTTTAGTCCAGAGGCTTTGGAAAAGTTTGGAGGATTCTTCTACATGTAAATGAGCTACATGCAAATCAGACCTGCCTGCCTCTGTGGACAACAGTTGGCAGAGAGTGATGCTACAAGGCTCGATTGTATTCAGAAAACATCGCAGCCTCATGGGCAGGAGGCTTTTACAAAATTGCACCAAGGGGCTGGATGGGGGTTGCATCTTCCCCAATGGCCAGGGACACTGTGGTGGCCAGTCTTCATCCTCCCTCCAAAGATGAACCTTCTCTCCAAGGACATGACCAGCTAGGTCACAGTCTTGGAAGCTTGTCCCTTTTTTGCCCACAAAATTCAACTCCTGGGTGGTACTGAGTCAGATTCATTAACATCCGACAGCTGTTCAATGGCTTATGGAAAATGACTTACAGTTTCATGGTTTGATTCCCAGTTTGGCCTTTCACAGCCAGAAGCTTCCTTGGCAACCATGACAGAGATCCTGGGATGGGATGAAGGCCTTTCAGAAGGGACTGGTCCTTTTGAACTCTTCTTACCTCTCAGTGCAAATAGGAAGCCTGCAGAGGCCAATGTTGGCAGAGTGGAGCTTAGACCCTTCCAAAGACACTCAATGTGGGTCTCTCTCTCCTAATGCCCCTTGAGGTATATTGGGAAGACTCTGGCAGACTTTATCTATTGAGTTATTTGTCAGGTCTGCCTTATATCAAAGGTATCTTCCATTTTTTGAGAACTGATGCTCTTACCTCATCAACCCACATGCTTCCTGTGGGAGAAACCATATTTCTGCAATGAGCTCTCTGCTCTGGTTTCAGATAATGAAGACCCATCAGACTCTCTGGCCTAGGAAAGCAGAACTGAGATTAAGGTCTCAGTGGAGCTGGCCTCTTGAACAGAAAAAATACAACCCTACTAGCTGGGGAAAATGAGGTTTTGCCTCAGGTAGTACTGGGGAAATTAGTGCTATCTACCACCAAATCCCAGTACCTTAACACTGTGAGAGTATATTTTTCATTTATGCATGTAGCAATGCCAATTGAACACATGGCTTTCAGGTAGCCATAGCAGGAGAAGAGAGAGCTGGAGGGTCCCAAGAGGTGTTTTTAAAAGTCAGGGCTTACATCATTTTCATTTGCATTCCATTGCTCAGGATTAAATGAGATGGTCCAAACATAACTACATGAGGCAGGGAATAGAGAAAATGCAGTCTCTGGCAGGCTAGGGAAGAAGAAATGTAGTGAGCATGTAGTATTGCTTCAGTATGTGAACTGCAAGCAAGGAAAATCAGTCTCCAAAGAGAGGAAGAAATGAAGTAGGCCCATGCTACAAACAACATCCCTACAATGAGCTCCCGTTGTCACCCAAGGTAATTCAAGAGGTAACTACTTACAAACAACGAGTCACATACCGATACAGCCTTTAGCATCCACTGCACAGAGACTCTTTAATAAACTTGAAGATAACACTGTTCAAGATCAAGCCCAACTCTTCACAATGATGAATAAGGTAAAGTTCTATGTGCTTACAATTCTGGGCTTCTAACAGTAAATGACCTTGAGGACACAGGTGTTCTGGTGTTGTGGAGGTCTGTTGGCTCAGGTTTAAAAAGATGAAACTTTTTGTGCCACCAACTGAGAGAGTACCCTTCAATGCAGTTATGATTTGATTTTTGAGAGCGCATACTGTCCTTTTGCAAAGGTCACGTTCTTTTGCATTTCAGACATGGGGCTGTCGAGTAAGGAATCCTGAATATGAGAGCAGAGCAAAGGAGACAGTCACACCATAACATAGGCAAGTTCTGTGTGCAGATGAGGTGGCTGGCATCCTGGGTATTGATTTCACTGGTGTCAGGAGAACCTCACAGGCTTCTCCTGTTCATCCCTGGAACCCCAGGTGAAGAGCTTCATTCGTTCTCCTGGCTTAAGCCTTTACAAGTTTCTTCAACCTCATTTTCTTGCACTCGACATTCGGAAGCTGGTGATTCCTGTCATATTCCCCAGGCTCCCTCAGCCTGTCACATTCTGCCCTGCGGTACCCCTCTCTCTTCCCAAAATATCCGTGGTCTCCTCTTCCTCATGGAAAATTCCACTCACTTTTCCCAGCCCTCTTTGGTCACTCCTTCTGTGGCACCATCACCTCTATCCTTGCTGTGTCTTGTAATTAATTGCTTCTTAATCTCCCCTGTTCCCGCCAAGCCCCCCACACCCCAGTCTGTCAAGATTTTCATCTTACTTGTATTTAACTCCTGTGCAATCATTTATTTATTTATTTATTTATTTATTTATGAGAGAGAGAGAGAGAGAGAGAGAGAGAGAGAGAGAGAGAGAGATACACAGAGAGAACTGAACTGGGGGAGCTCCCAGCTCAGCATATGGTTCCGCACGGGCCGGGATTCGATCCCCAGTCCCCAGTGCTGCAAAGTGAGCACTTAACCCACTGAGCCATCCCGTCTTCCCCTGTGCAATCATTTTTTATCGGACACATTGTGAATGTTCAATAAATAACTGACTAAATAAATGAATGAGCAAATGAATGAACAAATGAATGACTTTGTGAAAATAGTTACCTCTCAGAAGGATAATCAATCATGTCTTAGCAAATACATAGGTAAGTGTTAATCAATTGATTTGAGTGTGAGGGTAAATAGGATAGTTTTAGTTACTACTATTAGAGGCATTTTTTTTTTTCTCTCTCTCTGGCTTAAACACATGAATTACTCAGCACCTCCTCTGGCATCTCAGGACCCATTGACTCTATTTACACCTTAAAATTTTTCTGCTCTACCGTACAGTACCTTTTACTTCTGTCTCTTGCTCCTAAACTTATACAAACTTGTTGACATTTGTAACAGTATTAACCTGTGAATTCCATTGGCGAGGGATCATGCTTGTCATGGCCATGAGTGTGCCCAGTGCCTGGAACAGTACTGGGTACATAGTAGTTTCTCAATAAATACGTGCTGAATAAATAAAAGAATCAACAAATCATTCAATATGTAAAAGATTAAAGTCCTTCCCATTAATATGCTATTGATTTCTTCGAAAGTAGTCTATCTGGGTTTTAGAAAATATTTTTCCCTCCCCCCACTATAAGAGGATGAGAAATTGGGTTTATCTCATTTAAAACTCTAATCAATTGAAACAGACTATTGAGAAAAATTCAAATTGTGTTCAATGGAAAAAGAGGACCATAATTGATTAGTGATGTCTGTCTTGGATAAAGGAGGAGAAAATGATAATGTATCTTTATTCCTGAACTAGAAAAAACTATCTAAGTAATAGTTGATTATGTGGTTTAGGCTGTAGACCTCTGTGTAAAGTGGTTAGAAATAAAAAAGGGCTGAGACAATGAGAATGGCTATAGTTCCCACGTAGCATGAATTAAAACAAAACAAAACAAAAAACAACAACAAATATATATGTGTGTGTGTGTGTGTGTGAGAGAGAGAGGTTTTTAAAACAAACAAGTTTAAAGGTTTCTATTCAGATCTACAGATTAAAATTGCCAAAACACTAAAATATGGAAATGAAACAAACAAACAAAAATAAACGCTGCTTATCCACCATATTATACAGAGACTAAAACAAGTGTTTGGGTGTCTTCGAACAAGTCACTTCGAGATTCTCTATGGTATTCATTGGGTCCAGTCATCATCTAGTTCCAGTATTTCTTCTGCTACGTGCATGGTAGGATCACATCTGACTTGACCCCATGAACTGGGGTGTAATCATAAGACTTGCACTGGTTAATGAAATGTAAATGGAGGTGACATGAGCCCCTTTTGGGTGAAAGCCTGTAAGGGCCAGTGTATGACCTGTACCTCTTGGCCCCTCCCACAGCACCCACGAAGGTCCAGGTGGCAGGGCCTTCAGCCTGAATCCCTGCCTGAAGAGAGCATGAGACAGAGCAATCTCCAGCTGACCTGTTGTGGACATAGAATGTGAACAAGAAATCAGCCTCTGTTCACGTTGTCAGGGACTGAAATGTGAGGTGTGTGTATTGCTACAGCATAACCGAGCCTGTCCTGACTGATATACTCTCCAAATTGGAATTTATGATATGTCACAATGCAGGATAGAGATAAGACTAGTCGATAAGGCCCAGTTTCTTGGCTAGGTATTTCCTTCTCGAAACTAGCTTCTGTTCATCTGAAATATTTAGGAAAAGAATCAATAGAGGGAGAAATGAAAGCTCTCCCTCCCACTGCTTCTCCTCATGAACCTTGTGCTCCAGCCGAACAAAGCAATGCACTGTTCTCTGTAATCACCCCCAGGCTTTCTCATTTCATGCCTTTGTTCCCACTGTCCTGTCTCCTTAGAAAACCCTTCTATCACCTTGTATCTAAGTCACTCCTTTCTCCCAAGGACCAGCCACCATGCTGACTTCTCCGAATGTATCTTCCCACTAGCTAGGCATGAAGTCTCCCTTTTGCAAACTCTCAAAGTCCTTTATCTCTTTTATTATACTTTTCATTGTCTACCATACAGGTTTATTGAATAATGATATGACAGAATAGAGGGAAAGAGGGAATGAGAAATGAAGGGAAAGAAGGAAGCAAATTCAGAGAATTGTGGGTGGTAATGTTGAAATCATATTTATATATTGGGGAAATTGGTCTTTGCCTCTCTGTTTTATATTTGGGGCTTGCCCCTAGAAACTCCTTATTCTAGTCACCTCTGGGCTGCCCCACTTATCCTGTGCCCCACAGTTGCCCTCTCTTAAGTATGCCCTCTGATTAGTTATGATGGGTTTGTTGTTCAGATAACATACATCCTTGCTATCAGGTGAAGGAATCTCTGTCCTTCCTGACTGACATAATGCACACTTCTTTTGGCCTTCCCTTCATCCCTTGTTGGTTTCTGATACACACTGGTGGTAATTCTAGGTCTCCAGACACACTATGTAAAAAATTATAACCTTCACTTCTTTAATGGCCCTTTTGAAAGACACAAATCAATTTTCATGGCCCAGTGCAAAGTGACAATTCTGGGTCTCCTGTTCAAAAGTTATTGAGAATATCAAAATAGCAACATCACAGTGTTAAACCAAGAGAGAGGTCCTTCCAAGTATGGGGCTTTGTGTCACTACACGGGTTACGTATTCGTAGCCCTTGTGTGTGATGCAGGAGTTTTCGATGCCTTCAGCTCCTGCAGCCTCAGGGACAGTCAATTCCAGTTATGTAGAACTGCTCTCGAAACCGGCAGCACCTTCATTGCCCTCCCCCTATCCACTAGGCTTGTCCTAACCATCCTATGAAGACAGTAACTTCCAAGAGTCAATGGTCTAAGGAGTCTAACAACCGTCAGGAATGTTGCCTGCTGCCCTTGCTTCTCTGCAGGGATGTGTCCCAGCATCAAAGCAGTAACTTTCCTCAGCTTCTTCCCACCAGCCTTCAAGATGCTGCCATGGATTGAGTGTTTGTGTCCCCCCCAAATGCATATGAGCAAACCTAATCCCCAGTGTGGGGCCTGTGGGAGGTGATTAGAATATGAGGGTGGAACCCTCATCAGTGTGCTTAGTGTTCTTATAAAAGAGACCCCAGAGAGCAGCCTCATCTCTGTCACTTGTGAGGGTACAGAGAAAAGACAACTGTCTATGAACTGGGAATCAGGCCCTGACCAGCCATCGAATCTGCCAGTGCCTCAATCTTGGACTTCTTTGCCTCCAGAACTGTAAGGAATACATTTCTGTAGTTGACGAGGCACTCGATCTATGGTCTCTGTTGTAGCAGCCCGATGGACTAAGACAGATGCCAAGGAAGAGTAGCGATTCGTCTTCATTTTCCTTCAGCAGTGTGTCTGTGTTCATCTACGAGCACACTTATCTATTTCTTCACAGAGTCAAAAGTTTGCCCACGTCTTCTAAGAACTGTGGTCTTGATGGTCTGGGAGTATGTTTTATTTTATCTTGAAAAAAAAATTTTTTTTGCCCTACCTAAATCAAAGGGAGGTTGAGAATACGTTCAGTGTATGTTGCCTCACTCCTGCACAGTTCAATTCCACATCAAGGTAACAGAGAAAGTGTGGCATGTCCTCCAGGAGGGCAGGCCAGCAGGAGCTCCCAGCATGCCGCTGCGCTGCTCTGTGATCCACTCACAGCTGTGGAGAGCATACGACACGGGGGAGGACGGGGCTGTTCCCAACTCCGGGAAACACCAAAAGATTGCCGCGAGACCTGGAAGGCACGTTACCATTGTCCTCGCCCTGCCTTTGACAAACTAAGTCAGTAAGTTCAGTAAGTGAGTGCACAGGGCAGATGAGGTCGAAGTGGTGTGTTCAGCTCCCCTAGACCGGGCCAGGAAGCTCTATTTACTGCTCATTGTAGGGCTGGTCTGCAGCGGTTAGACCAGCACTCATTCCACGGGGCTGACAGCTCTGTTCTATCAGTTATTAAATTGTGTTTATTATCATTCCTGGAATAAACCACACACCCATTTTCAATTTGGTGTCTCACGAATGTGCCACTGAGCACTACTGGCCTAATAGCATGGAGCAGCCAGCTTATACTGGCTCATGTGACTCTTCCCAACCCCCATTTGGTGGCTTAGAGTCAGCATCATGAGCATATATGCCACAGAAAATAGCAACACTACAAATCAGGAACTTTTGTTCTGTTTTCAGAGACCCAACTTATCAATTCATCACATATCTTATATGAGAGGTGTGTGACTTGTTTGTTATTGTTCCACTCTTTCATCTGTGATACAATCAAAGCCATTTATTGCTACATATTTTATTTCCCACACTAGGACATTTTCAAGAATGAAAGCAGATGCTATTGAGAATTACACCAGCACCACCCAGGGTAAACAGAGACTATCTTGGGCAAACTAGAATGTGCTGGTACCATCTTATAGTGCCTATAGGCACTGAGCTTATTGTTAGGAATACAATAGTCAGGCATGATCTCTAGCCTCTGACATAGCCTCATGGCCTAAAAGAATATGTCAATAAATAGCATTACTGCTTCACTCCCATGAAGACTATCAAAAGGACTAAATCGAATACCATAGGAACAGCTCTGTAAAAACTGCCTTTATCTTAATTGCCTAACATTAAGAAATTTTGAGTTGTGACAATATAAAGTAATTTGTGTTACAGAACAAAACACATAAATACTACCGTGTTCGATGCGGTCACCCAAGAGACTGTGTACCCATCCCAGTCAAGCTGCCATCGGGAGAACACTCGAGTTCTGAGGATATTTGGAATAACTTTGATGGTAGTCAAGCTGCGTCCTTGCAGTACTGATTTACCAAAAGTTATCTGGCATTCAGTGTGATGAAGAAAGAGAGTGACCAATCTGGAGAGAACATTTTGTTTTAAACCAGGATAGACTCATAGGTCATGAGATGAAGTTTTCTGTGTGGTTAGCTGGAGTGACTTTGCCAACAGACACTCCCAGAAAACTTTACAAAGTGAATTTCGCTCAGTTCATTTGATTAAGCAATCTCAGTCTCTTAAATGACCCTGAGGGCTTTTGGGCACATCTTTTGTAGTTCAGGTAGGGGAGAAAAGCCAGGTTGCAGAGGAATGAAGAAATCCCCGTGTCCCATCTTTATGTCAGAGGTTCACCAGAAGCTTACTGATCCAATGTTTTTTAATCTAGTACAAGCATTGAAATAGTCTAAAGTCAAGATGTCCTAAATATGATTGACCTTAAGACGTTGCTATGGAGAGAAAGCAGTTGCTGGTTCGTTGATCTTGAGAAGGTGCTACTTCTCACCCAAATTTCTGTTAGCAGATCCTGAGCCTGAAGGCCTGCTCTGGTCCCACATCCATTCAATCAGCACTGAGCTATGGAGCACCTACCTGGTACCAGGGCCTGGCCCAGGTGTGCTGCCACCAGAGGAGAGTCACAGGAGCCCTATGCCCTTGGATGTTACAGCCCAGCAGGGAGAGACGGGCTTCGCTCAAACCATCCACCAGTGACAAGACAGTTTCCAGCTGCTATACTGAATGCAATAAAGGGAAAATCCTCAATGGGCTCCATGAGAGCGCAAAACCCTCCTGAGGAAAAAAGGTTCAAGCCAGTGTGTGATGGATGAAGAGGAATTAACTAGTCAAAGAGAGAGAACGAACAGCAAACAAATACATTGTAGGACAAGAACAGCATGTCCTTAGAAACCCAGAGGCTAACGCTGGGGGTCAGGGAAAGAGTGTCATTTGGGGATCACAGTATCAACCCCCTGGTTGGTAAGTAGGGGAAATCGAAAGGTGGAGTCTAGAGACCGGATGTCCTGACTCTCCTATGTGTCTCACTTAGGATGTTTCCCAGCACCATCCCATCACTGCTTGAATCCCGGTGTGTCTGGACCACTGAGGAAATGCGTGCTAGGGTGATCGACAGGAGTTGCTCTTGAGAATAGCATCTGGGCCTCTTTCACACACAGGCGTACTCACAACACAGATACACACAAACAGAAATACACACACACATATGCACATACATACACACATATGCACATACATACACACATAGGTATATACCTACATGCCCACACCGATATGTATTTTCTTTATTTATAGGTGTGACTTTTTTTTTTTAAATATATATTTTATTTATTTATTTATTTTGACAGAGGAGAGAGAGAGAGATACAGAGATACAGAGACAGAGAGAGAACTGAACTAGGGGAGCTCCCAGTTCAGCACATAGGTCCGCACGGGCTGGGGCCGGGATTCGATCCTTGGTCCCCGGCGCTGCAAAGTGAGTGCCTAACCCACTGAGCCATCCCGGCTTCCCCAAAATATATATATATTTTTTATTTACTTATTTATTTTGACAGAGAGAGAGAGAGAGAGAAATACAGAGAAAGAGACAGAGAGTAGGTGTGACTTTTAAGCTACATGATATTACGCAGCAAGGTAGAATAGCAGAAAGAGCACTGAATTCCACTCCTGTCCATAAAAGTTAAAAATCAGTCTGTCATTTCACACCCCTATTTCCTTATCTGTAAAATAGGGACAAACGACAAATCGTATGGTCCAAATAATGCATTGGTTTTAAAAAATCACCATGTCTACACAGTACACCATTATATTATTATTAATAGTTAGCAGTCACAAAAGTTAAGTGATGGTTTGGAGCTGTTTCTTGTGTGATGACACTACCACTTCGCTTCCTTCTTTGCCTGGTAACCTGGGAGCTCTATCCATCCACACAGCCACTGAATGCAGGCTTTGGAGAACTGGCACCCTGAGAGCCACCCGCTATGGAGGGATCAGGGTCAGGCGCTTTGGAATCACAAAAATCCAGATCACCACCCTAGCTCTGTTACTTTCCAGCTCTGTGGGCCTCAGAAAAGCTGCTTCCTCTCCCTGGGCCCCAGGTTCCTTCTTTGCACAATGTGGAGACGAATATTTTCCTCGTAGACTCATGAGGCTTGCAGAGGAATCTTGGGCCTCCTGAGCTCCTGTCTGAGACACAAGAAGCCGCAGGAGGCTGCCCCTGGCAGGACAGTGCAGCATCGGCCCCAGACACCACCAAACACCCAGAAGTCTTGTGCATCTGTCATTCTGTGAAATTTAAAAATCTTTGGGGGGAGGGGGTGTTACTCTTTATATTTTCCGTCCATCCCATGTCTTTTTTGGATCCAGTTGTTTGTTCATTCAACAAACATTTATTGAGCACCTACTATGTATTAGATACCATTCTAGGCACTTAGTATACGTCATGAGCATGATACACAGAAAGGGTCATTCTAGCAGGAAAAGACAGACAATAAACAATCAACACCACATATTAATAAATTCTGTCGTGTAAAGCTTCGGTTACGAAAGATGAATAAATTCTAAAGATCTACATGCCTATGCTAACCATATGGTATCATGCTCTGCAATATTTAAGAGGGTACATGTCATGCTAAGTGTTCTTAACACCAAAACCAAAACCAAAGGGACACAAGGTGGTAATGGTGTCATGGGTATTTGCACACACCCAGATTCATCTCATTGCATACATTAAAAATGTGCAATTCTCTGTATCTTAATTATATTATTTGTTAGATATTAAATGTATATCAAATAAGTATATACCAATTATAGGTGTATATATAACTGTTCATTTTAACAAAGGAGTAACATAATGTTATCAAGAATGCCAATGGTGGGTGGCAGGTGAACCTTTACTGAGAGTGGTCAGGGTATGTGTAAGCGACAAGAGACCCTCTTCGCGAAGACTTGCAAGAGGTGAGAGAGCATGAGCCCTGTGGCTGGCTGAAGAGCAGAGAAGACAGAGAACATTCTATGCAGAGAGAACAGGAGGGACAGGCTGACATGTGGGAAGGATAGCAGGGCAGCTGGTGTGGTTGGAGCAGAGCGAGCAAGAGAGAACACTTTAGGAGAAGAGGGAAGTTCAAGAGTGAATGAAAGACCACATGACTGCAGGTTGTGTGGGCATTGTTTAGACACTGCATTTCACCCCGAATTTTTCACTGATAAATAGGTTCTGTATTCCATTTCTGTCATGGACAGCCATGTGTTAGAAGCCGCAGTGACCAGGAAAAAGTCAGAAGGAAAAAGAAATAATCTGTTGGTCTCTTTGCTATTAAAACAATTGAACAATCAGCATCTATTCATGAACCCTTTCTTTTGTTTATCTGTTCAACACATATAGCCCTTCCTGTGATGGTGGTCAGGACATAGCAGTGAGAAAAACCAGAGCGGGTCCCTGCCCACATGGAACTTTCAGTCTAATCTTGGAACTCTTAATAGTTGGGCCATGTAATTCTTTGTCTTGGGGGCCGTCCTGTACATTGTAAGGTAGCAGCAGTATCCCTGCCCTCTACCCAACTAGATGATAGTAACCCCCCTCCCAGTGTGACAAGCAAAAGTGTCTGCAGACATTGGGGACAGGCAAAATCATTCCCAGCGGATTGCCTGTCTTACTGCAAAGATGCGGTGGGCATTTGTCACTATTTTTGCTTGGTAGCAGCTGAACTTCCCCCCTTTATTTGGAATCCTCCACTTTATGATAATTGGAAGCAGGCAGTGTCTGTCTCCTCCTGCAGAGTCTGAAAATGCCAGAAACTTGCTTTCTAGAGCCCCCTGGCAGGGAGGGCATGCCCCTAGGCTTGGCCAGTAATCTGTCAGTCACCTAGTCCTGGTTTTGTGTCCCAAGGTAGAAGTGACACACACAGGGCCTGTGGAAAACTCTCTGGTGGTGATGGCGGGTGCAGCAAGATACAGCATCCAGGAAAGTGGAGGAAGGATGATGTCGAGATACAAGCTCCACACGGAGTTCTGGGTTCCCAAGGAAGCACTCTCTCGCTCTCCCCTTTATGTGACAGCTCGGGACCATCTTCTAGGTTGATAGCTCCTGACTTTGGTTCCCACTGCCATTTTACCCTATGCCCTTTTGATACATTTTTGTTTCTGCTTCAGTCAACCCAGTTCAGCTCTGTTGCTTGCCACCGAAGAACTTTGCCTGAAGTAGAAAGCAAGACATCGAAGGAACAGGAACTAATGTCTGAAGACAGAGATGGAAGGGGTTGGTGCCCACACCTCTAACAGAACGGGCACTGATTCAGTACTGTCGTGGGGGCGGCCTTGAGCATTTGGATATTTTAGCATCCTGTGCTCATGGCCTTTGGTTTTTTTCTTCAAAAAGAAAACAATCAAAAGTCTTAAGTGCTCAGAGACACTATCTCAAGCCTTTCCTGAAGAGAAACTAGTAACTGGGGGGCAGGTGGCATTGTGCCACATGTGGGGACTTGGGTTGTAGACAGGAGCCTCAAAGAGCTCTCCTCACGGAGTCCCACCCAACACAACCCCCACAGTGTCTTTGCACTACACCATGGTGGCAGCTTTCACTAGACAGTTCTGGTGGCTTGGCTTGGACCACTTAGGTGACCTAGTTGGGCTCTCTGCTGGTTGATACCAGTGTTTGAAGCTGGACTTCTCTCAACCAGGTTCTGTGGGAGGAGGAAAACCTGCTGTCTTAGTGCATTCTGTGTATGTAATAAGGGGGAAAAGAAATTTACCCAATAATGCTGAGAATAAATGACTATTAAGAACTCAGTCTGAGCACCTTCCTGTGCCAGGGACTGTTCTAAGGGCTGCACAGGTACAACTTTTCCTTTAATCTTCACTTTGACCATACGAAGCAGGGACTACTATTATCCGCATGTTATAGAAGGGAAAACTGAGGTGGTGAGTGGTTAACTAACTTGTCCAAAGTCACATAGTCAATGTAGGACTATGGAGCTGGGAGATTAGTGATAGACGATTGATTGTTTGTTTGATTGATTGATTGATTGATTGATTGATTTAGGGACACCAACTCTTTTTAATGTAGTGATTAAATTTTCTGGTCTTGAAGCCATGCATTCTTCTTTCTAGCTATGAGGACTTATTTTAACATCAGTGTCTCATTGTTAAAAGTCAATATCTAACCTCATAGGGGTGTGACAAGGTGACATGAGTTAACACATATAAAAACAGAATGGTGCCTGGAGCCAAGTTAGCATTCAATAAATGTTAGTCAATATTATTAATATGATTATTATTTCTTGGTGCCTTAGTCAGACAGGCTAACTCCGGAACTTACATTCTAACTACAATCCTGTGTTGTTCTTCGTACGAGGCTCTGTGTCTTGGTTGGCACATATGAAGCAGTCAATAGATAGTTGGTGAATAAATGAATGAACAAATACATGAATAATTGAATGAGTTATTAGAGAAAGGTGCAGAGGAACACTGGGTCTGATCCTACCATGTGGAATTTGGAAGGAAAAACACAAACTCATATTTTTTTAAGAAAAGAGAAAATAATCACCTGTGTTTGCTATTGTTAATGGATCGAGGGTTGTACCTCCCTTCAAAGGAAAGTGACCAGCTTGTCTACACTCATGCAGATCACAGGCCTTTGGACCTCCCACAGGTTCCGAAACACTCGTCTCTCTCACTGTTGTCTTTGCTTCTTCGTGTGTGCTGGCCCACTGCCCCCCTCCCCGGCCTGTGCTGTGAATTTCATGGCCATAGCTTATGCCAGTAAAAAGCCTTTCATGCTCTGCTAATGTGGCATTTGTTTGGTAATATGCGGGAGAGAGCATTAAAAATAAATCCAGAAATGGCATCTTATAAATTTGGGTTTTCTGTTCTCGGAATTTATAGGAGTTCATGTTAGAGAGCACTGTCTTATGCATAAATACAATTTCTTTGTGAGCTGATGATGGAATTTATATCAAAGGAGGTCGAACATATACTTCATGAACTCTGCATCCACCATTATAAGCTATTCCATGTATAACTGGAGACAAATGATCTCTCCCCCTGTTTGTCTTAACTTAAAATTCAGTCGGTTTGCTTGAATTCATTTCCAAGGCACAGCAGTGGGGGCAGGGAACCCAAGATTTATACACCTTTAATATAATCAATTCTCAACATATCTTCAGACCAATAACTTAAAAATCTATGCATCATGAAACACCTTTATTAATTTCAGGATACACAGTTTGGTGAATTTTTATGTGATTGTGGGTTGGTATAATTAGGGAGATTTAAAAAAAAAAATTTTTTTTCTCCTCTCTTTTCTTTCCCCTCAGAAAGAAATTTTAACAGGAACATTTTGAAATAAAATCCCACAAGGAAACGATCCCCTTAGACAATTAAACGGGGAGAAGGTCCCCCGAGGGCAGCCAAAAAAAAAAAAATCTGTAAAAATAATTGCCGTCCGTGCTGGATGCCTGCTGTACTTTGGCTGGGTGTAAAAGAAGACGACCATGCCTGTGCACACCCTCCTGGAAAGCACACACACACAGACACACACAGGGCAAGTGCGTCCCTTGCAGGCTTGTGGCACTGCTGTGTGTAACTACCTGGCCACACTCTGGCCCTTTCTGGCAAGCAGCAATGATTTGGAGACTGTAGGCAATATAAAAATAACAATCAGGCCATTTACAAGGTTCTGCCAAATATTAACCTTATATGCAATTCCCCTCCGCCCTTTTGGAGCCCCTAATGTGAACCAGGCCGGCTCCCACACCACTTTACAATACTCTGGAAGGGCGGGGAGGGGGTGGCAGCCGTGGGTGAGTGGGGGGCACTGGTACACGCTTGTTAGAAATATTTTAAGGGGTGTGTTTACACCAGGATAATGATGTGGTTTGTTGCCGTTGTTGTTACGTGCCAGAAAGATTGTTTAATTGCCCTTTCTTTCCTTAGGGGAAACTCAGAGGTTAATTCGTCCAAGGAAGCCAGGTTTGCATTTGCCCTGAAGATAACAGAATGACTCGAGCTGTGGTCCAGAGCGTAGGAAACTGTGGTTGAAGGCCAGGTGGCCAAGAGTGTCTTGGCAGGGAGGGCTGAAGTGATGGTTTTATGTTAGGGAATTTTTTTGGACGAGAAACCATGCCGTGCCTCGTTTAATGCCACATCAGAAGTGCACTCAGACAGCTAATATCGTGTTAATATTTATTTTTAACATCGCGTCATCATTATTTTTAGCACTTTCAAAGAGATATAGATCAGGCCGTGACCTCTACTTCTTCACTTCTTATTTTTCTAGCCACTACTTTTGGGCCCTTACCACGTGCCAGACACCGCGGTTGACATGCATTCTAGTTCCATTTAATTCTTACAGCAAGCCCTGGAGGTGAATGCTGTTAACGTCTCCCTTTCAGAAATGAGGAAACACTGTGTCGCAGGTCAAGTCTCACTGAATGGGGACTTGGATGCAAATGCCCCTGTCCTGGCAGCCCAGACTCCTGGCCACTCTGAGCCTTCTGTGTTAAGGTGGCAGGAGCCACCCATGTTTAGTCTCTGCTTTCAAATGTCAAGGAGGCAAAGCTCACTGAACTAGTCTGAGCCATGTTGCAGGGAACCGGGCCTCTCCAATCATCCTGGATCCCCAGGATCCAGCAGGGAAATTATTGCTAAGGAAACCCCTCTGTTTGAAGACTGGATTGTATTCATTCTCTCATCCTGCTGTGTACATCCTCGCCAAGTTTTCTTCCCCCTCTAAAGACTAAAGGGCTGGGAGGACAGAGTGCAGTTTCCAGCTTGATGTTTAGCCAGGTGCTGGCTTCTACAATAACACCAATGGTGACACTGGTCTCTCTGGATCTTCTCTGGAAATGGGTGTCATCCCTACATTGTTGGAAGCAGCGGTGACATTTCTCGTCAGCCAAGACACTACTTCTTACAGTTAGTGTGTCTTCTTTGAATGAATTTCTTTCTTGGTGGAATGGAACGGGGGGGGTGGGGGGTGGGGGGGTGCAAATTCCTCAGCGAATACAGTGTTAGAATAAAACAGCTCTGCTGGAGTGTAGGGATAGGGTTTTAAAGCGAGGGCCAGGGGCTGTAGTCAGGAGACCCAGTTTTAACAGCAGGGCTGTTATTTTAACAATAGGTTACCAGATCCATGGGGCAATCCCACTAAAAGACCATATTTATTTCCCTAATTTTATAAACATTTAATGGGTCCTTATTAAACACATCAGCCAGTATGATTTAATAACACAATCAGCCTAGAAGTTTAAGAAAATTGAAAACAGGATTTCAATGTAATGCAGCCACAATTACTGGAGATTATAGGGAATCATTTCCATATGTCTCCAGTGGAGAGCTGCTAATCTCTGTTTGCGTGGAGGTGATTTCCTTTGGAAGCCTGCCCAGCCTTCAACAGCGCTAGCGCTGAACAAATTAGATTTGAAAGTCCCCAATTTTATGACGAAGGTAATATACTCTGTGAATTTACAGAAACACTGAGTTCCTATTTTCACTGGCTCTCAAATGCTGGACAGAGACCTTGATTTCATTTCGCTTGGCTCCACTTAGAGACTGCTCATAGGTTTGAGGGGTCAGCATATTTTTCTGTGTGTCTTTCACAGATATTCTAACTCCTCTCCACCCATATTGCTGAGGCATTTGCATCATGGCTCGAGGGATGACGGCAGGTCTCAGAAATGTACTGCAATTAAACCTGGAAGACAGCCTGCTGTTTTGGGCAGGGGGACCCCCACTCCCTCCTCTATGCTTCTGAGCCCCCACCCCGTTCTCTGTCCTCTGATCATGAGCTCTCCCGTGGCTTTTTTTTTTACTCAGAGTGGCAGTCTGGTAGACCGGGCTTTGTTGTTCTCTCTGTATTAGGCAGCTTCTAGAAAAAGGGTGGATTCTTCGCGAGGAGGCAGGATTTCTTGACTGAGTGAAACAGCAGGGTTCACTAGGCTACAGATTGAAGTTCTAGGGGCTACAGTATTAGGGGCAAAGCTGAAAATAGGTTTCCTTTTAGCCTGACAGTCTCTAACCTTGATCCTTGATGTTCTCTTCCCATCCTGCCTCCTGCTTTTATAGAACTAGAAAAACATATCAACAGTGACTCCCTACTACTGGGCACTTACTATAGGCCAGCACATTATAATGTTAATGACTTTGACCCTCATTACTACCCAGTAAGGTCAGTATCATGAATTACATTTTACAGAAAAGGAAACTGAGATTCCATTAACTTTTGCACCTTGCTATGGTTTTAGCAATGGAAGGATTCAAACCAAGAGGTCTTCTATTTCAAAACTTCTAGTTTTAATTGCTATTTGGAGTTTGCTTCTAACAATGGTGAAGATAATGAGATTATTGATAGTAATGCCTTGTGTGTGCATGAAAAGGAAACATGGGTTTTCCTAAGCGTCTTCCTACTCAGTCTCAGAGTTCTGGTTTTAGTCACTCAGTTTCTTCCTGGCTGTTTCTGTTTATGGTGGTTCTTTTAGCCTTTGAAGACAGAAGGGGGAAAAGCCAAAGGACTAGAGGAAGAATCTTTGGTAGTTTAGCAGAAGTACTGGGCAGGGGAAGCCGGGATGGCTCAGTGGGTTGAGTGCTCGCTTTGCAGCCCTGGGGACCGAGGATCGAATCCTAGACCTGGCCCGTGTGGACCCACATGTTGAACTGGGGAGTGCCCCCAGTTCGGCTCTCACCGGGGCGAGACCCCGGCCCAGTTCCTGCCCTGTGCAGCCCCTGCCCACCTGTGGAATGAAACTATGTGGAAAAACCAATGATGTGCAATTATGGAGACTGTTTTGGACCCTCCCCCTTCTCTCTATCTCTGTCTCTGTATCTCTCTCTCTCTCTATCAAAAACAATAAAAATAAAAATAAATCTTTAAAAAAGAAGTACTGGGAGGCTTGCAGCAAATGAGAGAAAATTAGATTTTAGAGTCCTTTAGATTTATCACCAATTACCATGTGCTAGGCACGGTTCTAAGCACCTTGCTTGTATTTCCTTTTATTTTAATCCTCTCAATTCTGTGAGGTAGTTCTATCCTGCATTCATCCCTATTTAACCGCATGAGATCCTTTGTTTAGTTCACCCAGCGAACAAGTGGCATTTACACCCAGGCCCTCTGGGTCCAGCGCCCACTCTTACCACTACGCTGAGGTGGGTGCGTGTCAAGTAGTCCCTTCGTGCTGAGAGATGCAAGGGAGGAATTCATGTTTCTTACAGGTTGATTTTTGTTTGCTGAATTGTATTTGTTTAGCCCTCACTGGACACTGGGCTTGAAGACCTAAGCCACGTGGGATGCAAACACATTATCTAGGAGCTGACTTTGCATCCTAAGCTCCCCCTCTCTTCCTCATCCACCCCACCCACACACATGATACAACTCACAAGTACAAGCAAATCCATTACTACATATTAAGGTTACATGTACTAAATATTAAAATGGAGTAGAACAAACGTAACCCTTCAGGCAATCGAGGAGACCAGAATTCTCCATCAGTCCTCCATTCTAGCCAGGGATTGGGTTGCCCAAAGATGGAAAGTGTGAACACCCAGGCATCTGCGTGTGGCCTTCCCTTTTGCTCTTTCCTTTAGAGCAGTGGCTGCCCGACTCTCCCATGAGTTAGAATCCCTGTAGAGAATCAAACATGATGGGTGTGGAGGGCTCCACCTCCCCTGTAGACTTGAGGCCACCTCCCATGAAAGCTGACTCAGTGACACAATACTTGAAGGCTTCTGAAGTGCCCCAACCACCCCCTTTGTCTGGAGTCCCTGTCACCAACTCTGGGAGGTAAGTAGCCAGTCTAGGAATTGGTCCAATGAGGTGTCATAATGACAGCACCATTTTGACGGTGATGCTAGCATGAGAAAAATCCTCTTCTTAAGTCAGGATGTGCTGGATTCAAAAGAGAACCTCAAAACGGCCCTGAAATATGGTTTCTGGGGAGGCTGACCAGATGTACTAATTTCATTGGGACAGAAAAAAACGGCACCGACCTGTTTCAACTGACACCTTGAATCTAGCCCAGTGAGACAAGGCTGATCAGACATACCATTTGAAACAGGACAGTACCATTGTTTTCT
The DNA here is from genome assembly GCA_004027555.1 of Craseonycteris thonglongyai. NCBI lineage: Eukaryota > Metazoa > Chordata > Mammalia > Chiroptera > Craseonycteridae > Craseonycteris > Craseonycteris thonglongyai. The sequence goes on from PVKE010015440.1 coordinate 31,533, forward strand.
GTCTTGTTTAAAATGAGATACTTGGTCAGCCTACTTGCAGGCCACATAGAGTAGCATCTTTTTCCAACATTTTACTCTTACTATGAATGACTCAAATGGTTTCTAGGGCCATTGCTCATGGCAGCCTGCATTATTTAGCAGCTTTTCAAAAGAAATACAAATACATACAGTTGAACTCACTGAGAACAAATCCAACAAATAAACAACAGATAGGCTTTTCCGTTTCCCAAAGACAGTGCCTTCCTGAGTATCACCTCCATTCTAGCACTACATATTTTATTTGATCTGCTTTTCTGTGAAGACTTGCCACCAAATCCTCAGCATTAATGACACAATGTGGCGGAGCAGGGCCTCTCCCTGCAGCTCACCTACCTGGCTTTGACTCCTCACCCTGCCAGCCCCGATCTTTGTGTCCTTAGACAAGTTCACTTAACCTCTCCATGCATCAGTTTCCCCACCTCTAAAATGGGTACAGTAATGGAGTCCACCTCCTGAGGTGGTTGTGATGAGTAAGCTAGTTCATCCACATGCTTAGTTAGAACAGTGCCTGGCACACATGAAGGATTTAGTCAAGGCTCCTATGCCCTCAAATGGGGAAATGCCTCAATCAAGATGGAAGTCGTGGGGCAAGATATAGATCTGCTTTCAAAATAAATAAAATCAGTTGAGTGGTGTCAGTGACCCAAGGATGAGATTTGAGTATCAGTCAAACCTAAGTTCACATTCTAGCTCGGCCTCTTCCTAGAGCTGTCATTCATGTAACTTCTCCAAACCTGCTTTCTCATTTGAAGAGGATGATAAGCCTTCTTTAGGAGTTTAATGGATGGAATCTACACGGGGCAGCATGTGGTCAGATACAAAGACTAGTGGATAACTCCTCCCAACCACCACCCTTTTTTTGTTTCCATTGAGAATGAGAGTGAGGCTGGGGCCCATCCAGTGTCTGGCAGGAACCTGTAAAAATAACCTTCCTGTGGTAATTTCTCCTAATAGTCAGTGACCTAAGAACATTTCAAGCGTTTTATTTTCACGTCGGCTCCAATAACTGAAAACAATTTAAAGAAGCAAAATATCAGGGCCAAAATTTTTCAAAGAGGTTTTTTTTCCACCTCTAGCTTGAAAGCAAATTGTAACTTTCTAAGCAAGCAAACAAAAAGGGCTTTTATGCATATCTGATTAGCTCATTTCCTTTGATTTTGGTGAGTGATGTCATTTGGGCCCAGCTGTTGGTATGCTGCAAATGATTTCCCTTCCTTGTGTTTCAGCAAGCTATTTCTGCCCTTAATGGAATTACTTTGACTTGAACCCGGCGTTTTCCACGGTTCACCTTTCCTATCAGCTGATACCCAGGACTCCTCTGGAAAGAATGAGGAAAGGCTGCAAAGGCATTTGAATGCCTGGAGAACAATAATTGTGTGTAGATTTTATCACACAGTTGTCTTTTTGAGGTCTGTTTCCAATGCCTTAGCTTCTTCTCAATTCATCCTATAGAATGAGAGTGAGAGTCGATGTGGATAAAGGGCTCTGGATGAAAGGGTCCTAGGTCTTCAGGAGACTTGGTCCACCCCTTTTTGCCTCCCCTGCTCACAACACAACTGAGATGTTGACTCGACAGGGGAAGCAGAGGGGCAGTGGGAAGAGCTGGGTGATGCACAGAGCCTAGGATTTCCCCTTCTGCTGACCCAGCCCGGGTTCCAGGGCTGCACCTTGCTCACTCAGAAGTGCGTAGAAAGCAGCTACTAAACGTGAGCACAGATCACGGAGGAAGCTGTGTGTATGTGGGGGTAGGCCATTGTGCTACACACTCAGTTCTTCTGTGAAACTAAAACGGCTCTAAAAAACAAAGTCTTGTCCGTCTCCCTTCCTTCCTTCCTTCCTTCCTTCCTTCCTTCCTTCCTTCCTTCCTTCCTCCCTCCC
>PVKE010015441.1:0-33451 GCA_004027555.1 Craseonycteris thonglongyai
TATTTTAATTTTTTAATTACTGATTTTTAGAGTTATACTTTTAACTTATAAGCATAAATAAAAGAATTAAAAACATTCATATAGGTATGGAATTAGTACTACCCATGTGATGCACATCCTTATTTTCCCCACACAAATTTGGGCAAGAAAAGTGTGTATTATACATGGCAAAATAGTTATCAATGAATATTATGTTACCTAAGGACTTAAGTTGTAAAGTTGATTTCCAATAAATTTTATGTAAAAATGGGAAGAGAAAAAATGGTTAGCATATACAAATTACTATGCATGTATAAGAAATAGAAAGTAAGCAAAGTTACAGTCCTCAGTTCTATAATTAGTCATAATGCTATAACATACCTGTTCTTCCACTGTGCCTTCTGTGTTCACTCTGCCCTCAGCTCTGGGTTCTTTACCTGGTAGAATGACCCAAATTTTCAGTCCCTCAGGGCCTGACTAATTATCCTGCTCCCACCTCCCCTCCATGTTTTTTAAAGGTTTATTTTATTGTTTTTGACAGAGTGACAGAGAAGGGGGAGGGCCCAGAGCAGTCTCCATTAGTTGTACTGCATCAGTTTTGACAGTTTCATTCCACACAAATGGGTGGGGTCTGAACCTGGGGTCTCCCATATGGGCAGCCAACCCTGGTGAGAACCAAACTGGGGGTCACACCCCAGTTCAGCGTATGGGTCTGCCCGGTCCTGGGCCGGGACTCGATTCTCAGACCCTGGGGCTGCAAAATGAGCTCTTAATCTGCTGAGCCATCCTGGCTTTCCCCACCTCCATTTTTTTTTTTTTTTGCTATCGTTTTCCATTAACCTTTACTATTGGACATACTCCATCTTGCCTGCATTGTGTAGGAACAACCAAGTTTACCCTTGCTAATCAAGAAAAAAAAAAAAGAAAAACCCATTGCAATTAGCAGTGATGATAGATATCTACAGAATGGCCCAAAAGTAGATATATAGTATAGGTTTATTTTGTATGTCAGTGGTGTATGTGTACCCATATAACCTATCGTGATGAATTTCCTAGATTCAACTGCTTTTGAGCTGCCTTGTGTATTTCTTGACCCGGAAAGTTTATTTTATTTTATTTAAAAAAAATTTGTTTGAGAGAAGGTGAGAGACAAAGAAAAGGGGAGGGCCCAGAGCAGTCACCATAGTTGTGACATGGTTTCATTCCACTCAGGTGGATGTGGGGCCATGCTGGGTGGGAACCGAACCAGGACCTCCGCATGGGAAGTGAGAACCTTCACTGTCATCCCAGTGGTTACCAGTGGTGCTGCAGCTCAGCATATGGGTTTGCACAGCCGGAGCCAGGATTTGATCCCTGGACCTTGCAGTAGCAAGGCAACTGCTCAACCTGCTGAGCTATCCTGGCATCCCAGTATTTATTTTTTAACATACAGTGCAAGAAATTTTATGTAACATTTTTAACACATAAGCATAAATAAAAGAAAAACATTTATATAGATGTGGAATTAGTACTACCTGTGTATAATGTGCATCCTTAATTTTTCCTCACAAATTTGGGCAAAATACAGTATTTGCCATGCACATTATATATCATTCCAAACTTTTCTCTGGACATATACAAACTATTGTATTTGCCATGCACATGGCAAATACAATAGTTTGTATATGTACAGAGAAAAGTTTGGAATGATATATAATGTTCCAGTGATTGTGTTGTGGATTTTAAACCTCAGTCATTAGTGAGGGACATACATGTCACTGTTTTTATTTCTCTCTAACTGAACTCGTTTTGGCTCTTAAGCCCCCAAACTTCCTATTTCCATTTAAAAACAACTCAGTCTCTTGTTGCTTAATGCTCAGCCCCTCTTGGGTATCTGCCCACTGAATCCTCCTTCCCTCTCCCTGGGCATGATGTACAGATTGCACTGTGTTGAGGAGAGGTGTTGGGGATGTGCTCTCCCTGGTCCTGCAGGTCTTCCCCGAAGCATCACTCATCTTACCCCATCTCCACCTTCTTGAGCTGCACTAGCTACATGCGTCTGACTTCTCTCAAGGTCCACGAAATCTGTCAGTGCTTTGTCCCCAGTCATGAGCTCGTGTGGGCTCACCGTTTTGTGCAGAGCCTGTTCTGACAGGCTCTTGGGCTGTGGGCTGTGGTTGCTCTCCTGCATTCGGCAGGAGGAGCCCTCTGAGGCTGTCCTCAGGCCTGTCTGTGCCCCTCTACGGCCATTCTCTTCACCCTTTCTGATGTGTTGGAGGCAGGCTTCTCTGAGGGACTGGTGTTTACCTCATGCCACACTCGGGAAAGTATAGAACAAGTCCCCTCTGCTCTTGGGCCCTATCCTCTCGTGGGGCTGCTGCTTCCTGGCCTTCTCTGACTGTAGGCTAACCAGATGTCCCATTTTGGACAGAAAACAATGGTACTGTCCTGTTTCAAACAGTACATATGTTCAGCCTACAGACACCTTGAACTCAGTTAGCCCAATGGGACTAGGCTGACCATACAGTAGGCTGACAGTACCGTTTTCTGTTCTGTTTAAAACAGGACGTCTGGTCAGCCTACCTCGTGGTGCAGGATGCTAGGTGTGTCTCAGGGACCCTGTGACTCAGCTGTAGCCACTTTCTGCCAGTTCTTTCTTACCAGCCCATCAGCTCCTGACCTGAGTGAAGCCTCTTCCTTTATCAGGAACTCATTCCGTGCTTGCTTGTGGGATAAACTATTACTGCCTCCTCCTTCACACTTTGGCTCTTCATCTTCCCAAACAAGCTTTTTAAAACATTTAACATTTCTCTCAGGGACCTTGGTCTCTCAATTGAAGTAATGGCTTTCAAGACAATCCTCATAGTCTGCTATGGATTTACAAAAGCCTACTTAAAAGTTTAAATTCAGAGGCCAAGGATTTGTGTGTATAACCTCCACCTCAAGAGCAGGTCGTCTGGGAAGTTCTCCCTTGCTTGAATGGTGGGTTAGGGGTGGGGGGGGGTGTAGAAAATGGATCGAAAGGTCTGCAACTCCCTGTCAAAAATATACATCCTGCTGTAGTGTTCTCCTGGGACTGGTGGGATTGTACATAATTCCAGCTATTACTTGGTCTGCAGTTTCTGTTTTCTACAATAAACGTATTTTATAAGGAAATATGATGAAGAAAGTTCTTTTATAAATAAAAGGACACTTTCAGGCATTTAGATCTTTAATGATGATGGTTTATTTGTTTTTTTACATTTTGATTTGTTGGTGCCCTGACAATCTGCTCTCATTGCAGTGAGTGGACCCTGGGAGAGGGGAGAGTAAGGGGTGGGGGCCAGGCTGGAAGCAGTTTTGAGAGGCAGTGGTGATGTGGGCATCTAGGGGAGTGACGCAGGCCCCCACTTAAGGCACAGTGTCCTTTTTAGTACAAGGAAATAGGACATATTGTTACAGGCATTCTCTTACATAGGCACTGACCCTTAGCATGCACAACACAAATTCTTTGAGGAGATAAATCAGAAATCGAATCAGCCTGGAATTTCAAATGAAAGTTGAAAGTTCACCTTACAAAAGGATAAAAAGAAAACCCCTTTTCACATCTTAACAAAGTGACAGCTCTTAAGCAACAGAATATTTCAAATATGAAAGTTTGCTCAATTACCTTCCCACCACCTTGAGTCCCTGACCACGGCCGGCATTTCCTGATTTTTTTTTTCTGTTTAAGCTTAAAGATCTCATGTCTTATCTTTTCTGGTACTTTATGTTCTCATATTTTATTCTGAATTTCGAATTTTGTGCAAGTACTAGCAAAATTATTGTGGAAGCTAGTGTTTTCATACATGGAGATGGAGTGAGGCAGGGCCCAGCTTGTGCCCCACTGTCACCTTGGAGCTGGGGAAGAGTGTGGATGGACAGGTTGGCCTTGGCCCAGCCCTGGGGGAGCTGTGGGATTTGGGTTGGCTTCAGTGGGGTGAGAAGACTGGTCTGGGGCGGAGCCCCTTCTCACAGACATCATCCAGAACATGCTGCCCTGGCCGTGCCTCCCACCCACAGGATGGAAGTGGCTCTGGTTTCGGGCTGTAGTTACAGGTTGGTGGATAAGACCGGCGCAGCACTGAGGGCACACGTGGCAGGCTTGTGGTCCACCAGCTTAAGGTCCTTTTGAGGAAAGGAAGAGGGAAGGGCGAGTGTGAAGTCTTCTCAGTGGGGCAGGACGCTTGAGGAGTCTTGTCATTGGCGAACTCGAGTCCTGGAGGCGGCCTCACGAGGCCTCACTTGGCTCCCCCTTTGCCACTGAGAAGGGCCCGCGAGGGGCAGGCGTATCTTGGCTGGGGACCTGTGGCCAGTTGATGGCAGAGTTGGCACCAGAGCTTGGCCTCCTGTCCCAACCCACTGCTCTTCTTGTTTCAGCCCTGGGAGCTGGGGAACGGCATTGTCCCAGGCTGCTGGGCAGCTCCCTGACCCCAGTCCTACTGGCTGTCAGTGGGGGCGAGATAGCGTTAAGCTGGTCCCTGTGGGAGGGGCCTGAGTTGGGGCACGCATTTCCTCCCCATTTTCTTCACACTGCATCCTACAGGGCTTGTGATTCTGGAGGGACTTCAGGGGCAAGGCTGGGCTTCCCCCTCAGAAGAGGCAGGCTCCAAGGAGGCAGGGTGCTCACTGTTTCATTCACAGCTCTAGCCCTTGCCCTAGAACCATGTGGCCTGGACACAGGCACTCACTACATTTTTAAAAAGTGAGTGGAAAAAAATGAGTAAGTGCCCGTCGTGTTAGCGGCTGGCTCTGAGCAGAATTGTGAAGTGGACCAGGTTTCCTCTCCAGAGATTGCACGTCCAGTTTTTGTGTCTGTCCCTCAGGGTCACTTCCCTGCCCTGAAGCACCTGACCCATTCCCTCCATCCTAAGGCACTACCTCTGACTTCGACAATGACAGAGGGAAGGTACGTCAGGATGGAGGGTCAGATGAGGGTGTTCCTGGCACCCGAGGAGACGATGCTTTGGGGCAGCAAAGCCTGACCTCCTGGTTTTAGGAAAGATTGGTCTTGGTCTGAACACATCAAGTCCTGAAGATCAGGGAGTCTGAGGGAGCCTTGAGCTGTGGCCCGTGAGGAGCATGTGGCAGCCTCTTCGTACATGGGGAGTAGGGCCCCCTGGTGAGTGTGGGACCCACCCCCTCGCCCTCCCCCTGGCTGGGGGCCTGGACTCACCTGGTGCAGCTTTGAGTTCTCATCAGAAGTGGGGGCCAAGGATGCACTCGGGAGGACTGAACGTGGCTGCACATGCCCCCAGAGCCTGCCACAGGGATAGGCATTAGGACCTTGCGCCCCACGCGACTCAAAATTCTCAGCTCTGAGGGTGACGGAAATCTCCCAAGTGGGGCCGCTCTCACTCCACCTGTCCCCTGGAGGGTGCTCTTGGTGTGATCTAGACCCCCTCAGGCCACTCCCCAAGACACTGCCTCCCTGAAGGAGGTGGGGTCCTTGCCCCAGGACACCCACTTTGCACCATACACCCCATCCGATTATTGATATCCAACCACATTCCTTAAAGCTGCCCCCTCCCTTCCCACACTCGTCCTTTTTCATTCTCTTGGGGGTTTTTCTTGACTCCCCTGAGTCTTCCTCTTTTATATTAAACCAGGGGGACAGGGAGCTGCCCTGGACCCAGGGAGTGGGGCCTCCGCGAATCACGGACCAGAGAGGGTGGGGGGACTGGGAGCTGAGGCGAGTGCCTAACACCATCTGGGAGGTGGTACCTGGCAGGTGGTGCGGGCATCCCAGCCATTGGACACCAGGCTCTGCAGCTGTGACGAGTGCTGCTCCACAAACTGCACGCACTGAGGAAGGAGACAGAAATGGTGTGGGTGGACCTAGGCCAGCTGCAGGCCCCTCCACTTCTCTGGGGCACCCCAGGGCTTCCTCTGACCCAGTGCAGATCCCGGCACCAGCGGCCTGTGCAGCTGGCATGGACTGAAATGTAGGTGCATGTTGGGAAAGCCAGAAACATTGGACAGAGCATCCAGAAACCCGGGCAGAGGGCCAGGATCGTAGCTGCCACCATGCCCTCCTCCCATTTTTCAGTTCTAGAAGAAATCTTAAAGCTCATCTGATCCTTGACATCGAAGTCGTGGGCAGTGGGGAGCCCTGAAAGTTACTGACCACCAGAACACTGTTCAGAGAGCTGCCTCCTGGGATCTCTTTATGAGTTTGCTGTCATCCACTGCTGGTGCGGGGACTCCAGGGCCTCTGCCTTTGCAGGGGGGTTATTCCCCAGTGAGGTACACGTGGAGGACGGGGACCACGCAGGGAAGGCCAGGCCGGCTCCTGCACCGGTTGGCCCTGGCGTTGCCATCCCCCTATAGACAAGTGGCCTCACTTCGTCCACCAGGGAGGCCTGCTGGTCCTCTGCACCCACATGTTTTGTCTGGAGGCCACTCCTGACCATAGCCAGTTTTACCCCTTCACAGTCCCCTCGGTGTTTGGCTCACATCCTGTCTAAGCTCCTCGAGGGCAGGGGTCCAGCCCACTCTGTGGGTCTCTGGCTAGGAAGCCTGTCTTGGCTCATCCCTGCCCTGTGGGCAGACCCTGGGTCCCGAGTCCCCGTGGCTGCCGCACCTTTTGCTTATCCATCCAGGAGTCGCAGGCCTGGCGCATTGCCTGTGGCACGGCCTGCTCGCTGCTGTTTCCTGCCTGGGTGGTCACGAACATGCAGAGGTGGCACTTGGAGTCTTGCAGTGGCCATTCTCCCGGCAGGGACCCCAGAGCAGCAAGGCCTGGATAGGAAACAGCCAAGGCTGCCCTGCAGAGGTGTTCCCTTCCTGTCCTTGCTTGTGCAGTGCAGGGTGACTAGAGAGGGAGGGTCAGACGGGTGGGGGGGAGGGGATGGGAGTGGGCAATGGCAGGGCCAGGGTAGCAGGCTCACCTGTGCCGGGGCCATCCTCGCTGGAGCACCGTAGGACAAGGCCGCAGACCAGATGGGGCAGCACACGGCCCAGCAGTGCATCCAACAGGTTGACAGTGTAGCGCTCAGCCAGGCACTGGCAGATGCCGCCAGCCACCAGGGGCACCGCGTGGCACACCTGGGCCACAGTCATGGCCAGTACACCCTGGGGCAGGACCGAGAGAGGGCAGGGTGGAACTTCCCCTTGCAAGAGCTACTCTGTGCCCACAATAGCTGGGCACTTTGTAGACAGTTTCTTGTTTCCTTTGGAGAATTACAGTAGATCCTCAGTTAACTGGAACTCAAGCAACCGGCACAAAAAACTTAATTTTTTGCCGGTTGCTTGAATGTGCCAGGCACAGTGATCCCCATGGGTGCTGGTTTGCTGAGAGTTCACTGTATTATGCTGTTTACACATAAGGACACTGAGCATTTTGGAGTCCAGGGGACTTTCCCAGAGTCAACAAGTGAGCACAGGAGCCAGGCCATGGACTCAGCTCTGGCTCTGAAGACTGGAATTGCTGAGTATCACAGCCAGCCCAGAGACATGGGCATCGCCAAGGTCACATCTGTGAATTTTCCCTCCTGACCCACAGGTTTGGTCTGTGGTTCTGGGAGCCAGCACCCAGCATGCCCCTGGTTTCAGGAGTTCTGGGGGAAGCCAGGTGTTTTCCCCACCCACCCCAATTCCAGACACAAGGTCTGAGCTGGCAGGCAGGGAGGGAGCTGGCAAGCATGCGGGCTCATGCCTTCCCTGCTTCATTCAGTCAACCAACACGTGCAAAGGGCCTGCTCCTGCTTGGGGCCCCTGTCAGGAGTGGGCACAGGGAAGTGTATTCTCTGCAGTAGGATACCTTCCAAATGAGTCCATTTCACCAAATGTGCCCACTTGCTTGCATGGGAAGCCACACTCAGCCTCCCAACTGCTGCAATGACACATGAGTGGTCCTCACTGTCCAGGGCTGGCCCATTCACTCTGGCCCATAGCCGGAGTGACCCAGCAACGAACCCATAGACCTGAGTTTCGCAAAGGGATCTCCTAGGTCCCACAGTCCTGCCGCTGTGAGAGCCACCAGGGCCTGATTATGGGTCTCTAAGAAGGAGGCCTGGTGCTGCGTGTATGTAACAATAAGGAAAGCCACGCTTGGTGGTGACCAGGTATCACTTTGTAGGGCTCCTGTGCTAGTGTGGACCTGCTGTCACAGCTCCTAGCTATGGAGGACTGAGGACGGTGGCAGTGGGTGGCAGTGGGCACAGCCGCTCCTGAAAGGGCCCACCACAGCTGCTAACACAGGCTGGGCTGCTGGCCCCATGGCTGCTCCCTCAGCCCAGCCTCCTGCCCAGCCTGACACTGGCCACCTCCTCTCTTACCAGCCTGCGTCCTAAACCTTCAAGCTGGGCCCCAGCCCTGCTGGGATGCCTGCCCACGGCGGTCCTCCCCGTATGAACTTGGAGCGGGAATGCCCAAAAGCAGGCTAGCTGGGGTTAGGGTGGGGCTTCGTGGCGCGTTAGAGCTGAGGGCAGGCCTGTAGCTTGGGGTCTGCTCAAGGGCTTGCCCGAGGAGTGGAGCACTGCTCACCGCATGTTTTAATCCTCTGCTCTGAACCCATCGCTACCTAAACAGACAAACTCAGGAAAGCGGGGCCTGGGCTACTGTGTGCCCTCAGCAACCAGGTGGCCTCTGGGGAGGGCTGAAGGGGCGGAGCCTCTCCTCACTTGAGCCCTGTTGCAGGGCAGGGCAGGGCAGGGCAGGGCAGGGCAGGGCAGGGCAGGGCAAGGCGATGGTCATTACAGGTAAGGAGGGGAGTCCATCTGTGGAAGTACTCCTTTTGAAAAACTAAAGCTCCCTTTTCACAGAGACCGCTGGGATTCTCCTCCATCAGATGCTGGGCGGCTGGAGGAGGTCTCGGCCATTGCTGTACTTGGACACCTGGCATAGTGCCTGCCTGGCACATAGTGGGAGCCCAACGCTTGTTGAATGAACTCTAGGCCTGGCACCTACTGGACCTAGGCCTGAGCTGCAGGGCCTGCAGGGGGAGGGCAGTGCACAAGAATGGCTCTCCTAGCTTCTGGCAGCCCGCTGGCCTCTGAAGGGGGTGTGAGGAGGGGTGGGGGAAAGTGGAGCTTTGGGGGGGTGCTCACCTTGGGAATCGCAGCTTGGATCCGCTTGATCAAAGCCTTGCAGAACCAGCAGAAGGGGAGAGGGATGGGGAACTGCTCTGAGAGATCCTGGGGGAGAGAATGACAGACAGAAGCGGGCTGGGCACCAGGAGCAGGCATCTTCCAGACTCTGCCTCCCCTTCTCCCTGTCCTGCTTCCAGTGCTGCCCTTCCTGGGACCCAGCTATGTCCTAACTTTTTGGATCCCCGCCTACCTGGTATGAGGGGCCACCGGTATGGGGCCTCCCTCACCTGTGTCTGAGGCCCGGGCCTTCCTGGGAGGACCTCGGGCAGCATGGGGAGGACCAGCTTCTCCAGTAGAGGGTCCAATAGCTCTGGCTCCTGCCCTGGCTCTGGAAGCCCGGGTCTGCACAGGCCCAGGTACTTGCAGATGGACTTTGGATTCTAGGGAACAAAGCGGGGTAAGGCAGTGGTTAGGGAGGGGGAGGAAGCCCCATTCCTGCTCGAGGGCTGTCTTCGGGCCTGGAAGCGGGGGAGCAGGCTGGGTAGGGCTGTGGAGACAAAGAGGCAGCGATGGTCCAGGTAGAGACTTTGGGGGAGGTGTCTGGGAATGTGTGTGAAGGCACATGAGCATGTATGTGTGTGAGAATGAACGAGTGTGTTATGTGGGTGAGAGTGTTTGTATGGGAGAGTGTGCTTGTGTGTGTGAGTGTGTTACGGGTGAGTTTTGCGTGTATGGAGGCATGGCCAGGTGTGAAAGGCCTGTGTGGTGTTTGTAGGTGTGCAGGGCCACTGGTAGCACTGGGCAGGTGGGGCCATGAGCTGGCGCCTGGCTGAGGGGCCTCGTGTTTCCTGGGCCGGTGGCGGGCAGGGTCTGCGCCCATGTGGCACGTGTGTTGGGCTGCGGGGCTGTGGGTGTGGGTGGGCATGGGCCGTGGTGTGGGCAGGCGTGTCAGCAGGCCCTCACGGTCTGGTTCTGGAAGTAGTTGATGACCAGCGGGAAGTAGATGTCTAGCATGTGGCGGCAGCGGGGCACCAACAGCCTCAAGGGGAGGACGTCACACTCACGCTCCAGGAACTTGAGTATCCTGTCCTGGGAGGCAGGGGAGAGCCAGCAGGATGGAGAAGTCAGCCTGGCCGCCCTGAGGTCTGCCTCCGCCCACGTCCCTGCACGCAGGGCCATCCCCTGCTGACTGGCTGCCGTTTTCAGAGCGTGCCACAGAGTTAAGTAGCTGGGCACAAGCAGGAACCCCTCCTCCATGGGAATGACCTTCACTGGTTGTGCTGCTGAGCTTACTCCCAGGACCTCTGTCCAGGAGCCGCCCGGAGTCCCCAGGTGACCCCAGGGCTCCCCCTCAGCCTGGAAATGCCCCTTTTAAGGGGCTGACCTCTTCTTCCTGCTCTGTCCCCCATCTCTTGGGGCCCATGCTTCACCCAGTGTCTGGGCCTCATTACCTGGAAAATGGCCTCCTTGGTCATCTTGATGAGGATGAGGACAATGTCCTCACATTCCTGGCACAGTTCATCCTGGGAGGGGGCCCACAGTGGGAACCAGGAGTTGGGGACGTGTTCTCAGATCAAGTAGGTGAGGCGTTTTCAGCCAGAGGGGGACAGGGTACTCCAAGGCACAGGCAACTGTCCACCACCGCATCCCATCCCATCATATCCCGTCCCATCCCATCTCATCCTGTCCCATCCCGTCCTGTCCTGTCCCATCATATCCCATCCCACCCCATCCCATCCCATCCCAACCTGTCCCGTCCCATCCCATCCCATCATATCCCATCCCACCTCATCCCATCCCATCCCATCCCATCCCATCCCATCCCATCCCATCCTATCCCATCCCAACCTGTCCAATCCCATCCCACCCCACCCCACCCCACCCCATCCCATTCCATCCATATGGGGACTCCAATCCCTCAGGCCCACCCAGAGCCTACGCAGCACCCTCTGTCCCAGACGTTCAGTTACAGTGGGCCCTTGGGTGCTACTCACAGCTCCTGTGTGTCCCCAGACCTCCTGTAGGCAGTACCCTAGTGCTCTGCACTGCGATGCTTGCTCCACACTTTGGCACCAAAACTCAGGGCCCTGGGCACAGGCCTGGGACGAGGTGGTCCTGACAGCTGCTGTTTGGGGCCAGAGTCACCTTGGGATCCAAGCCACACCTGGCGCCCTGACCTCACCCAACCTCCAAACCCAGTTTTATTGGCAACGCGTGGCCATTACACGTGCTGCAGTCAGATAGCTCTGGTCCCACCTGTCCTAGTGCCCACCAGCTGTGTGACCTTGGACAAGCCCTGGAGCCCCTCTGAGCCTCAGCTTCCTCATCCTTAAAATGGGGACAACATATAGACTAGGGGCATGCCTGCTATAGAGCCAGAGTTCAGTAGATGGTGAAGCTGGCCCTGATGCCCCTACACCTGGCCCCAGGTAGGAGGGAGGTAGAGAGGCTGGGGACACTCACCAGCACCTGGGCCACAGACTGTGGGCAGCAGCAGCAGCCACGGCAGCAGGTGTGACTTGGCCATGACACCTCCAGAGCCTGGGCTCTCTGCTCGGGGTAAGGACCCTTATAGCTGGGGGCAGGGGTGTGGGGGCAGGGCTGGCAGGGAGCAGTGACCTCAGTGTTTGCCTTTGTCCTGGAGAGCCCTCCAGGTGCTTTGATCCCACCTTTTCTCAGCAAAGCACTCCTGCCTCCCCTTTCCCTCACACCTGTTCCCGCTCCCTTCGCCCCCTGCCTCAACTCCCATGGGCCTAGACGGGACTCCTGGATCCCTCCAACCGGGGGGTTTTGAGCCTCCACATCTGGTCCCATGTCTCTAGGCTATAGGAGGGAAACTGAGGCAAGGCCAGGGAAGCCAGAGTGACCCCCTCTCGTCTCCCCCCCAGGCCTCTTGGCTTCCTCTGATCTTGAGCAACGCCCTCAAGAGCTTCCTGCCTGGCTCTTGAACTCAGGCAAGCACCGGAGGGGCCAACCGGGGCCCTTCCTAGGCCTTCTACCCCCACCTCATCCTTTCCTTTGCCCCAGAACCCCCACCCCCCAGCCCCGTTTCTGTGGACACATGGTTCATGGTGTGCCTCAGTCAGAACAGTGTTTATGTGAAACAAAGAGGAAGCACCATGCCAGAGAGTCTGAGACAAGGATGTGGGGGCTGAGATTCCCAGAGCAACTCTGAGACAGTGGCCCAATCCAGGGGATGCGGCCACGTCCCTGGGATCAGGGCTGGGGCACAGCTGGTGGCTGAGGAGAAAGAAACTGTCCTCTGCAGCTGCAGAGACTGTGAGGTCAGGCCCCCTGGGCAGGGGACACCCAAGGAAAAGTGCCTTGTCTGGCACTGGGGCAGACACTGTTGCCGGTGGAGGGAGGAGAGCATTAGCTCATCACTGGCCCCTGGGTGATCAGTGAACCCGATTCCCGAGGAGCCCTCTAGACTGGGGGTGCGGCAGTACTCAGGGTGCAGGCTCGGCAGGAGTTAGTCAGGCTGAAAACAGTTGGACACAGGGTGGTCAAGTGACACCCTTGAGGCCACACAGATATGTGTAGTTTCTGTTGGCCTCAAGCCCTTGTCAGCATGACAAACACAGTTGCATCATGGGAGTGGGCCAAGAGGTACCTAAACGTGTGAGCAAACATTGGGAACCCTGTGAATTGCGTATAAGCTCAAGATGGCAGGACTGGAGTGTGCTGGCAGTTTAGGGCTAAACAAACGAGCTGAGCTGTATCCCACGTGGATACAATCAGGCCTGGCTGAGCAGGAGATGGGGATTGGTGGGCAGCTGCCCGCAGGGCTGTATTCGTCACTGTGACAAAGAGCCCTGGAATCCACTGGGTCTCCGCGTACATGCGTATTTCTCCCCCACGTCACAGTGCCTCAGGTGGGGAGGCTCTGGTCCACATGGTCATTCGAGGCCCCAGCACTTCCCTCTGCTTGCCCTGCCGTCCCTTCGGGCCTGGAGTCTTCCCTGGGATCCTGTGCTTTTGGCCGACAGTACACAGAGAGAAAGAGTGGAAGACAGTGAGGGATGTTTGGGGGCCAGGACTTGGAGTGATGTCCTTCATTTCTGCTGACGGTTCAGTGGTCAGAACTCGGTCACATGTTCCTACTTAACTGCGGGGAAGGCTGGAAGGTGAAATGTTCCTCTGTCCCAAGGGGAAAGGAAAATGGAGTTGGGCACATGTATTGTCTCAAGGCCATCAAACTGAATACAAAACTATGTGTTTATGTGGAGTTTTCTGAATGGTGAGTCTGTGGCTCCAGTCAAATCCTCAAAGAGGAATCAGTACCTGTTGAGAACTGCCACCCAAAACCATAAAATAAAGGAGACACAAGAAACCAGCCCTTGGGGATGCTGGGATAGCTCAACAGTTTGAGTGCTTGCCTTGCAACCATGAGGTTCAGGGATTGAATCCTGGCCCCAGCCCGTGCACACTTAAATGCTGAACTGTGGCCCAACTGGTAACCACTGGATGGCTTGACGGTGATTTTCACCTCCCATGCAGGAGGCCCCCAGTCTGGTTTCTGTCCCACACAGCCCAAATCCACCTGTGTGAAATAAAACCATGTCACAACTAATGAGGCACAACTGTGGATACTCTTCTGGGCTCTTCTCCCTTCTCTTTCTCTCTATCGTCTGTCTGTCTTACCTACCCTCAAACAATGAAATAAATCTTAAAAAGAAAGAAAGAAAGAAAAAAAGAAAGAGGGAAGGAAGGAAGGAAGGAAGGAAGGATCTATCTATCTATCTATCATCATCATCATCATCATTTATCTATTATCTATCTATTATCTATCATCTATATCCATCATTTATCCATGATGCCCAGCAGCCCTAGGCTGAGACCCTACGGAGTGTGACAAACAGGCCCCATGTGACAATTCTGTTTTGTTTTGTTACTGTTAACATTTAATGTCCCGTTTGCCCTGAGGATACTCACTGGTGGTGCTCACAGCTGCAGTATTTACCTTGAGATGACTCGCAGATTACAGTCCTAACTCTTTACTCCCCAAATTATTTAATACTGATCCCGTACATTTCTGTTGCATTAGGATTAGAGACAAGTTCTGTTTAGAAATAACTCCAAGCACAGTTTTTATAGTCTATTTTCACATCGAAAACCAGTCAAATTTGCTTAAGACTCAAAGAGCGTGTTTATGTCAAATGAAATGAATGCAGAAGCGAGCTGCACTTTCTTTTTCTAAACGGGAAAAGGGTTGAACTTTATGTTGTATGTGTGTGTATAAATGTAAACCTATACGTATATGCACATGTCCTATTAATGTTTTAATTAAAATGTACTTTTTTGTTACCATATATCTGATGAAATAAAAACATCCATACCTGTGGAGAACTTTTATAAAAGTTTATTTGAGCCCAAATGGACTACATGTGTTGGGGAAAAGATCTCAAATGCTCTGGAAAATAAAAGTTTTGCAGCTTCTTTTATTCATTTGGAATTAAGGAGGCAGTTTAAGGAGGATTAGACTGAGTTGGGGGAAAGCAAGGCAGGGACGCCTACAGGGTAGTCAATAGGATTATGTGCTCTCTTGAGGGTGAATACTCTACTCTAAGGGGTGTTTCAAAGGTATCTTAACCCAGCTGCACAAGAACAATGAATAGGGTTGGCTTAAAACCTTTCACCAAAGAAGTTATAGGCCTGGGTGTGAACACCCACCGTGACCTGCTCAGTTAGGAATTTATGACTTATTATAGCACCCTTTTTATGTCCATATATCTCTTTAATATAGTGTAATTTTCCCCCCTGTCCATATATAAACAACCACCTTACCACTTTTCCTAGCGAATCCCCCCTCTCCCCCCTCTTTGGCAATCGTCAGCTTGTTCTCACATCCTTGGGTCGGTTTCTGCTGTGTTTAGCACCTCCACTGTTTCATTTGAACTTATTTGCATGTGGTTTCTGGGTTTTCCGTGGAACTCATGGGAATACAAGGTACGTGCCACCTTGGGAGACCTCATAGCAGCCTTTCTTAGCACAATTTTTCTTATGTCTTACTTTCTTTCAAAAGAAGGCATTTCCCCCCAGAAAATTCATTCATTCATTCATCTGATCAGATAACAGCTAATAATCTGGGAGTGGGCCCACAGAGGTCACTGATCTTGTGGACATAACGTCGCTTGGGGGTCACAGATCAGTAATCAGAACTGAGACACTGCTCAGGCCTGGGGAGACAGAGGAGACTACCAGGCATGGGACAGCTGAACAGAGACTTGAAGAAGTAGAGAAGTTGGCCTCAAAATAGGGGGCAGGCTTGGGAAAAGGCTCCTGGGCAGAGGGAATGGCTCATGCAAAGGCCTAGGCTCCCGGGGGCGTGGACAGGGATTATTTTGTCCCAATTTGATGGAGGAGGAAACTGAGGCCCTGCTTCACAAATTGTGATTCAGAGGGGTGAGGAGCTCAGTGGGGAGGGAAGCCAGACCCAAACCTCCAGCTCCCTGGTCTACTCCTCTGCACCCTGGACAATGATGGGCACTGGGATCATCCTCTTTTTGTTCCCTCTGTCTCCCCAAGTTCCACAAGAGTCTGATGCTAACAGCCAATGCTGACACTGATGTTCCTCATACCACCTTCTTCTTGGTTGGTGACTTCTCGATCAATAACACTTTTTTTTACTCCAAACTCTGACGATTTGAGTGTTGGTCTTTCAAAGTGTCAGGCACATGGACTTTGGAGCAGTAACATTAATATGAGGTTATATTGGATTAGGGTGGACCCTATAAGAGGCAGTAGAGATAACATCACATGATGACGGAGACAGAGAGAGAAGTGATGCAGCCATAAGCTAAGGACAACCAAGAATTACAGTAACCACCAGGAACTGGTAGAGACAAGGAAGGTGTCGCTCTTAGAGCCCTCAGAAGGAGCGTGGCCCTGACAACACAGTGATTTCAGACTTCCAGCCTCCAAAATTGTGAGAGTAAGTATTTTGTTTTAGGCCACTTAGTTTGGTGATTTGTTAAGGCAGGCCGAGGAAACTAACACAGCTACCCAGCCCATCTCTCCTCCCACGCTGAGTCTGAGCCCGTATTTTCCAAACCTGAATTAACAGCTGTCGCAGGCATGGCAAGCACAGTGCTGGTCAGTGCTTCTGTGTGTCTGCTCTGCGACAAAGCATCTGACCACAGCGGGGCCTGGGGAAAATCTGGGTTTCGCATCTCAATGTAGATTAGTTTCCAAGAATGTCCACAGTGGGTGGCATTTGACTTCAGCTTCAGAAATGTTTTCTCTCAGCATCTGTCAGGTGTCCCTTCCCTCAAGGCTCTGACTAAAGCTTATTTGCTTCTCCGCCCTGTCAAGAATGGCCTTCTTAGGGGAAGCCGGGGTGGCTCAGTGGGTTAAGCACTCACTTTGCAGCGCCGGGGACCAGGGATCAAATCCCGGCCCTGTCTCTCTCTCTCTCTCTCTCTCTCTCTCTCTCTCTCTCTGTCAAAAATAAATAAAAATATATTAAAAAACAAACAACAACAAAAAAAAAAACCTCTTTAAGGGGAAGCCGGAATGGCTCAGTGGGTTAAGCGCTCACTTTGCAGCGCTGGGGACCAAGGATTGAATCCCGGCCCCGGCCCGTGCGGACCCATATGCTGAACTGGGAGCTCCCCCCGTTCAGTTCTCTCTGTCTCTGTATCTCTCTCTCTCTCTCTCTCTCTCAAAAATAAATAAAAAAAAAAAATATATTAAAAAAAAAAAAAAAAAAAGAATGGCCTTCTTTCCATCTCTAACTGGACATGTTCACAGAAAGAAAATGTGCTTGTCTGTTCATTGTTGATTCTCAGGATCCACCATGGTGCTGGGCATGGTGGCTGCCTCACCAACTAACTACCATTCCTTTTCTCTCTTTTTGCTAATAGAACCCAGATTTTGTTCAGGTTCTGGGTGTTTTGGAGAGCTGATTCTTTGCGCCAGCCTTAGGGATGCATCATGATTAGGCCAAGCCATTCCCCTTTGCCAGTAATTATTATACTTTGGGGTGAACATGTGTTTAAATTCTGGCTAAACAGACATGACAGGAATTTGCTGGGGCCAGTGAGGGTTGGTGTACTTCTGTGAAGTGTTTCCTTCCTGGCTAAAAGAGAGATGGGGAGAAATGCCTCTTTGTGCCTTTGGACATTCCTATGCAAAGATGTGATGTTGGAGCAATGGTAACCATTTTGTCCCACAAAGGGAAAAACAAGAGAAACACAGAGAATCAACTCAAAATTCTTACCTGACTGAGCTTCTAATTTAAATAATCCTGAACCCTTTTCATTCAATTTACATAATTTCTCAATAGGTATTTTCTTATGTGCAGCCCAAATCATTTTAACCAAAGGCAGAAGGAAGCATAAATAAAAGGAAATAAGAAAGAAAAAAAGAAAGAAGTAAATAAAAAAAGGGAGGAAGAGAGGGAGAGAGAAGAAAGAAGAAAGGAAGTAAAGAAGGAAGGAAAGAAGGAAGGAAGAAAGGAAGAAAGGGAGGAAGGGAAGAGTTAAGTCCATTCTTTCCGTCCTTTGTATGCACATTAAATTCTACATCCCCTAAGGGCATCTCCCAGGTTCTCCCCACCTGGAGTCCATCGCTCCTGTCTCTTGCTGCCATTGACCATCTGTTCTTTGTGACAGCTCTTACTACTGACGGGCTTGAATGTCCATTTGACTAGGAGGCCACAACTGGAGCCTCAGCCATGACGCCTCCTCGGGTTTATGCACATTTGATTCTGCCCAGGGTCCTGGGATGGTGGCTGGCAGTGCAGAAGCACAAGGGTCTGGGGAACCTCTTGGGAGAACTCTCTCTCTAAGGGGCGAGGGGGCCAGCCTGCCAGACGTGTCCATCTAACAAAGCCTCAGTTAACACAAGAGAGATGTGTGTGTGGGGAACATGCCCCCTTGCCCAAGGCCTGGGTTCTAGGAAAGGTGTAGAGAGCTGTCTCAAAAACACCTTTGTGAGAGGCTGGGAGGCAGGGATGTCCTGTGCAGCGTGACCTGGGGAAAGTATAAAAAAGGCACTTCTTTTACCGTTGACGTCAGCATACACCCGGAGGCTGCCAGAAGTACTTGAGAGTGGAAAAGACTTTGTAAGGGATAAATCCTGCTGATACCTGAATGGGAGGGATCCTGAAAGTTCAAGTTATTACTCCGGCTTTGACTGTACTTCTAAGCCTATGTTGGGCTAACCTGAAGAGGTGATGGTTCCATTCATTTATTCATTTTTATTTATACATTCAATTAAATACACACACACACACACACACACACACACACATATAATTGACAATGCGCCAGGCCCTGGAGATACAGAAGTGAACAAACCTGACAATGTTCTTGTCTGCAGGGAGCTCTTCTTGTGGGTGCTGTTTAGGGAGACAGGTGTCTCTCTCATTGAGCTGTGGGTCCCCCGGGGCAGAGGTTTCATCTAATGCAATGTGGTTTTCACAGAATGCTCAACGGGGCTTTGTACATAAGTACATTTGTGGGTACGCAACATACTTCCTGAATCGGGTGGTCTTGATGGATTAATTCTGCCCAGGATATTAACAGCTTAACACATGAATATCTTCCAAGATGGCACTTTCGTATTTTACCCAGAAACAAGAACTATTTGAGAGCAAATGATGAACTTAAATTAACTTGCAGACTTTCTTAAAGCTAGCAAGGAGAAGTTTGACTTTGGGGAACATATTTTTTGTTGTTGTTAAATAATT
Organism: Craseonycteris thonglongyai; assembly: GCA_004027555.1. Lineage (NCBI taxonomy): Eukaryota > Metazoa > Chordata > Mammalia > Chiroptera > Craseonycteridae > Craseonycteris > Craseonycteris thonglongyai. Next base: position 18,703 of record PVKE010015441.1, read on the forward strand.
TCTGATGACAAAAATACTTGTATCAAGTACTTAATGCTACAAATAAGAGAGAACTTGATTCAAAGTGACTTTTATACATGAAGGGAATGTTTGGTTCATGTAATTGAAAAGTCCAGCTTGATCCAGACGTTCCACTCATGTCCCCAGCTCCTGCTTGTCTCCTCACAGAGTGAAGTGGGTGCAGCTGTTCCGGATGTCACAGCCTCCCTCACCCCGTCCAGGCAGAGTGGGGCCCCCCCTGTAGGTCTGAGGACAGAGGAAGGATTTCTTCTCTGAAGCCACAGCAAATGTCTCACATCTCATTGGCGCACATTGGGGTCTGCACCCTTCCTGAGCTCATCGCTCCGCTGGGCCGTGGGACACACGATTGGCTGACCATAGGCAGGTCTGTCCCTATAGATGGCTGAAATGACAGTGCCCTTAACGTCTTGGTACTGACACAGAAGGAAAGGAGTGCATACTGGGAGGAGACATTGATAACTGTCATTGTAAGACATCCATGTACAAAAGTGGGCAATGGAGAAAGGGCAAGTTCCCTGTAATCCGAGTTTCAGGGAGGGCCTTTCGTAAGTTTTGGCTGCATTCTCTTCCAGGCTTATTTCATTACATATGTTACATTTATGTACACTTATATGTGCAGCCAGCAGAATGGTTTCCTCCCCCAAGATGTCCCATTCTAACCCCAGAATTGTGGAGTATTCTGAACTAACTGCTGTGATTATGTGATTTATATGGTATACTTGATGTTAAGATAAACAGATTATCCAATTGGGCCTAACATAATAACATGAACCCTAAAAACAGAAAACTTCCAACTGGTAAGAAAAGGAAAAATCAGAGGAATTAAACACGCCACTGATGACTTTGAATATGGAGGTGGCCAGGAGCCAAGGAATATGGGCAGCTTCTAGAAGCTGAGAATGAGGCTGCCTACAACTGCAGGCAACAGAATTCTGCCAACATCCTGGATGCACTCGGCAGTGGGTTCTTCTCAGGGCTGCAGGTACGAGCCTAGGCTGCGCACTCAGACTCCTCACCCACAGAACTGTGAGATAACAAACCAGTGTTGTTTTAAGCCACTGAGTTTTTGTGATTTGTTAGGCAGCAATAGAAAATTAATAAAATATTGAACCATTACTTTATTAGAATTATCCTATGCCTAATGTTCTGTAAGTTACTTTTTTCCACTTAGTTTTCCTTGAACATCATTTTAAGTGAGAACATAGTGCTTGAACTCTTTTTTGTGCCTACACAATGTTTCATTTTCTGAGCGACACCATAAGTTACTTAACCATTCACTATTAGTGGGTTATTTTCAGGTATTTATTGTTAGAAACAATACCTCCAAGAATACCCTTCATATGTTTGTGAACTTCTATCAGTATTTTTCGGTAGGTTGACTCCAAGAACTGCTAAAAGGGCCAGCAAATTTAAATTTTAATGAACAATGTCAATAGCTCCCCAAAGATGTCCTGTTTTTCTTTTCTTTTTTAAAAGATTTATTTTTATTATTTTTGACAGAGAGAGAGATACAGAGACAGAGACAGAGATAGAGAGAAGGAGGAGGGCCCAGAACAGTCTCCATAGTTGTACATCATTGGTTTTTCCACATAGTTTCATTCCACAGGTGGGTGCGGGGCTGCACAGGGCAGGAACTGGGCCGGGGTCTCACCCCAGTGAGAACTTAACTGGGGGCACTCCCCAGTTCAGCATATGGGTCCACACGGCCGGGGCCGGGATTTGATCCTCAGTCCCTGGGGCTGCAAAGTGAGCACCTAACCCACTGAGCCATCCATCCCGGCTTCCCAAGATGTCCTGTTGATCTTTGCTTCCTTGAAGGAGAGGGAGCCGATCTCCTTGCTGGAACTGGGAGTCTTTTTTTAAAATTGTAAAATGCACATAACAAAATTTACTATTGTAACCATTTTTACGGTACAGTCCAGTGGTATTAAGCACAATCACATTGGTGTGCAACCATCACTACCATACATTTCCAGAATTTGTTTATCTTACAAAACTGAAGCTGTATCCATTAAACATTAAGTATTTCTTATTCCCCTAGTCCCTGTCAGATACCATTCTACGTCCTGTCTCTATGATTTTGACTCTGACTCTAGGTATCTCACATGAGTGGAATCACACAGTATTTATTGTTTTATCACTCCTTATTTCACTGAGCATCATATCTTCAAGGTTCATCCATGTTAGAGTATGTGCCAGAATTTCCTTCCTTTTGGAGGCTAAATAATGTATAAGTATATATATTCCATTTTTTAAATGGAATTGTGAATCCTTTAAATGTCTAGAACATTGCACCTGTAGGTTGTGGCTGCCTTTGATTCACAAGGGATTTCTGTCCATTGTTAGTTTATATTCTTTTCTACTTTTTGGCCCAACCTCCATTGCCTGGACTTGAGGAGAAAGAGACCTAGAGAGACCTCTCCTGAGTGTCGGGGTCTCCTTTCCGCAGGAAGAGTTGCTTCAGGCCTCACTGCTTCCCATGCAGGAAGACTTTTGGTGCAGTCCCAAGGGTACCAGGGTCAATGCCTGGAAACTGCAAATCATCGAGGGAACATGTGGAGCCTGAGGACGGTGTCTTGAGGGAAGAGGGCGCTGAGAGAAAACACGTGGGCAGTGGGAGGAGAAGGGAGGGCCCCGGGGAGCCTCATTGTTGGAGCTGCCTCAGGTCAGGCGAGCGAGTCATGTCAGCTTCAGCAAAGTGAAGAGAAGCCGATTCTTACTGGAAGGAAGCCAGCTGCCATTCATACAGGGACAAGTGTCTTTCCTGGGGAGATTGGTCAAGTCCCTGCCTCGGATGGAGCCCTGGCTCTGTGGCCAGGGCTGTGTTGGGCCTGGGGTGGGGCGTGAATCAAGATCTGAGCTCTCAGGAAGCTGGCTGTCTTGTTGAGAAGACACAACAAACACACTCTTTCAGCCACCAAGAGGCTCAGTCTCAGGAACTCTGACCACAAAACCCCAACGCTTAGTGGCTTCGGAGCACATGTGTTTGCTTCCTGCCTGAGCACGTGGTGGGTGACCAGGGCCTCTGCTCATCACCTGCAATACCAGCAGACACACAACCACCATCTTGAACACTGTCACTCACTGTGCCAGGGGAAAAGAGAGCTTCAGAAGGCCTCATCCTGGCTGTGAAATGCTCCATCTGGAAAGGGACACGCTACTTGTGCTCCATCTTCCAAGCCTGGCAGGGCCCCATCTACACACAAGTGGCGGCCAGGACATGCAGTTCTGCCACTGACCAGAAGGTGAAGATCAGAGGCTCACAAGTGGTTGTGCTAAGCCCTGGGACCCCACACTTTCTTGGTGGCTTTAATGTGCTGAGCATGAGCATGCAGGGAAGTTCATTCTCTTTACATCCCAGGTCTCACACACTTCCAGATGTTGTTGTATTCTGTGGAGGAAGGCACTCCTTTATTGCGGGCAAAAAAAACCTCCTTTCTTTCTTTCTTTTCTTCCTTCCTTTCTTCCTTTCTTCCTTTTTCCTTCCTTCCTTCCTTCCTTCCTTCCTTCCTTTCAGATTTATTTTTATTGTTTGAGAGAAGATGAAAGAGAGAGAGAGAGAGAGAGAGTGAGAGAGAGAGAGAGAGAGAGATGGGGGTGGGGGGAGCAGAGCAGTCTCCATAGTTGCACATTATTAGTTATGACATAATTTCATTCCACACAGGTGGATGTGGGGCCACCTGGGGCAGAACTGAACTGCACAGGAGATAAGAACCTTCACTGCTGAGCCATCTTGGTAGTTATCAGTTGCACTGCAGTTCAGCGTATGGGTTTGCATGGACCAAAGCCTGGCATCGAACCCTGGACCTTGCAATTTCCAGGCAAGTGCTCAAACTGCTGAGCTGTCCTGGCAACCCCTCCTGTTATTTCTTGCAGCATCAAACACCTGGGCTTTATAGTGTCTTAGCTATTGTTTCTGTTTCCACTTATTTGTGGGACTGTCTCCCACTGGAAGGTGAACTCCATGAAAGCAGGCCTAACATTCATTTTCCCTCACCTTCCTATCCTTAGTGCTTGGAGGAGCTCCTGGCATGGAGCAGGCATTCAATTAATATTTGCGGAATAAAAGGACGTGGTCTGAGCTGGGGTTCTGGGGCACGGTGCACCCTGCTGACTGGGTGGACTAACCATCACGAGGTGACCTGAGCGTGTGCAGGGAGAGCCACCCTCCTCGGGGAAGAGGAACCCAGCTCAGAGCTCAAGTCTGTAGCAGGACCCCAGCATTTGGGGCTGCACAGACTGTGGGACATTTTTATTATTTTTTAAAAATTTTTCTTGATGGAGACAGAGGCAGAAACAGACAGAGAGAAGGGGGAATGCCCAGAGCATTAGTTTTCGACATGGTTTCATTCCACACAGGTGGGTGGGGGCAGCGCAGGGTGGGAACTGGGCTGGGGGCCTCCAGCATGGGATGCACGCCCCAGTTCAGCATATGGGTCCTCACAGGCCAGGGCTGGGATCCCCGGGGCGGCAAAGCGAGCACTTAACCATCCGGGCTTCCCCTGTGGGACAGTTCTAAAACCAGGCACTGTGCCCCCAGTCCAGACAGTTTCAGGGACAGAAGTCTGTGAGTAAACACTTAAAGAGATGTTCCATCCAAATCCCTAGATTCCTGTGGCCTGACTGATGGAGAAGCAGAGCAGCTTGTGAATTCCTCCTCATTCCAGGATAGAACTTGCAACACTGTGGGGTCTCCAGGGTGCCAGGGAACACAGCCCAGCTTTGCACCCCTGGCAGGGATGACCACATCCATCCGGCCCTGGTGGCAGGGCAGAGGGGACAGTGCCCATCAATAAGTCCCCTTGGGCAGAGGTCATGCTCAGTGGTGCCACACTGCAGCTGGCCTGACTTGTAGATGGATGCGTCACAGACATAGTTGGAGGGAAATTTGTAAGAGGTATGAAGTCCTACAATGGCCCATAAGGTAAGAGACAATAAAATATGGCTAAATGTCACTGGCCTGAATTTATGCACATGTTGTTGTGCCTGGAGAAACTTGGGTTAGTAATGCAAAAATGTAAATCCAGGTAAAAGACTGGCAGGACGCATACCAGCTTGTTGATAGTGGCTATTTCCTGGTGCGATTATATGTAATCATTACTCATTGTCTCTATACTTAAAAAAATGGGCTTGAAAAAAAAAAAAGAAACAGAAGATAGGAAAACTCTCCCTTCTCCTCAACTATCCTAGCAAATAAAAAGCTATTAGAAAAAAAATTTGTTAGTATACATTCTGCACCCCCCCACACACACACACAAGCCAAACAATCTAATTAAAAAATGGGCAGAGGACCTGAATAGATATTTCTTCAGAGAGGACATACAGATGGCCAATAGACATATGAAAAGATGCTTGAGGTCACTAATCATCCAACCACAATGAGATATCACTTCACACTTGTCAGAATGGCTATCAATAAATCAACAAACAATAAGTGTTGGTGGCATTGCAAACTGGTGTAGCCACTATGGAAAGTGGTTTGGAGGTTCCTCAAAAAATTAAAAAGAGAACTACCTTGTGACTCAGCAATTTCATTTCTGGGTATTTATCTGAAAAAAAAATTCAAACGCTAATTTGAAAAGATATGTGCAAAACCTATGTTCATTGCAGCATGATTTACGATAACCAAGATACGGAAGCAACCCAAGTGCCCATCAATAGATGATCAAATAAAGAAGATATGGTACATTTATACAATGGAATATTACTTGGCCATAAAAAGAATAAAATCTTACCATTTGTGACAACATGGATGGACCTGGAGGGTATTATGCTAAGTGAAATCAGTCAGTCTAAGAAAAACAAATAGCATATGATCTTATTTCTACGTGGAATCTAAAGAACAGAATAAATGAACAAACAAAACAGAAACAGACTCAGATACAGAGAACAAGCTGTTGGTTGCCAGAGGGCAGGGGGCTTGGGGAGCTGGGTGAAAATTGTGAAAGGGTGAAGAAATCCGATTTGTAGTTACAACACATTCACAGATGTAAATAACGTACAGCACAGGGGATATAGTCAATAATGTTGCAACAACTATAGGTGTATACTGTGTCAGGTGGGCACTAGATTAATTGGAGGGAAATCACCCATAAATTATATAAACCTGTTACCACTATGCTGTGCATCTGAAACTAATATAAAATAATATTGACGGTCAACAATGCCTGAAAAAATAATACTAATAAAAAATATTTCTGAGAGCAGAGGCCTGAGTGAAGGCTGGGCCCCTCTTGTGGCCTAGAAACTTGAGAAACTTGTTATAGGCAGTTCAGATGAGGTTTGCTAACCGATGGGAAACTACTGACCCATCTGTAACTCAACTGGTGTTGGCCCTGCGGTCAGGAGTGTGTCTTCAGCTCTGATGAACAAGAACAGGAACAAAAACAAGAACAAGAGAGGTTCGCAAGTTAGTCCTCACCATATGATCTGTCTTTATTTGGCCACAGTGGTGCATTCAAGAGCTTCTGTCCAAGACACAAAGCAGGTGTGCCTGTCATTTCTCAAACACCAGTCAAGCTTCCAGGGTCAGAAGGCTGACTAAGCACCAGAATGAGCCTTTAGTGTCAGCTGATGCAGGAACTATTTTTGTAACATCTATTTTAGAAGGTATCCAGGGAGGTGCATCCAAAATGGTGAGAGGAAACTACCATGGTGAGGCTCCTGCTAGCCATTCATTTATCCATTTCCTCCATCATGTGATTTCCTTCCTTCATTTCTTCCGTGCTGACCAACTCCATCCCTCCATCTGAAAGGACACAAGGAGGTAATGGGCATGTTCACTTTCCTGATTACTATGGTGGTTTCACAGGTGCACACATGTTGTACACTTTAGATGTACACAGGCAAGTGTATTTTATATTTCAACAAATTTGGGAATAAATGATGGTACTTTGTGTGTATTAGCAGTTTAAAACTGATAACAACTTAAACATCAACAGGAGAATGGAGAAATTATGGAATATTCACACAATGGAATAGTGCTCAGCAATGGAAAAGAACAAATGCCTCATACACACAACATGGGTGAATCTCACACACATCAATGCTGATCCAAAGGAGTCAGACACAGGAGAATCCACTCTGTCCGATTCTATTTCCATATATTTCAAAACCAGGGAAAATGGAACTACGGTGTTTAAGGGTATGTGCTTAGATGGTAAAACTATAGAGAAAAACAAGGCCATGATTATCATTCATGTGGGGGTAGTACCATCTTAGGGGATGAGAAAGGGAGATGGGAAGGGCTTCCAGGTAGTGAGCGGTACACAGATGTTTGCACTAGAATGAACCATTGAGCTGTCAGTTTTGTTTTGTGTACATTTCTGAATATGTTTTACATTTTGTAATTAAAAATGGAGCCATGTATATGTGTTATACTATGCTTGTGTCAAAACACAAAAAAGAATGTAAAACAGTGGTTTCCTCTTAGGAGAGAGAGAGAGAGATTATAAAATAATGGGAAAGTGCGGGTTTATATTTATTTCCTTATGCTTTTCATCACTACAAAAATTAAACGTTTTTTTGCTGTTCACAAATAAAATTCCAAAGTTGAAATCATAAACGCATGGATGACAAAGCAAGGAGGGGACTCTCCAGCTGCAGGCGATGAAATGGGGGTCCATGCAGAGAAGAAAAACAGGCAGGATGACTTTTGTAGATATGTGAGTATGTGTGTGTGAGAGGGAGCTAGGGAGGTGAGGCAGAGGGAACTTTAAGGAGATCCAAAGCCTCAGAAAGACCTCAGCTGCGATTGCTGGCTTTGGAGATGGAGAGGGCCACGAGCTTAAGCCAAAGCTGAAGTGTCCTGGTACTGGAAATGCTCCTGCCCCTCAACCTCACATTTCCATGAATTGGCTTTCCAGGAAAAACAGGAGGGGACAGAAAGATGGCCCAGGGGTCAGTCTGTCAAATCCCATGTGAGTGCATCTAATTGTAGAAGCTGATTTCATATCCAGATCCAAGTTGCAATGATTTCTCAGAAGTGTGAGTGGAACTTCCCAACCTCCAGCTTAGAAGGGAGGGAAAATGGGGGTCAAGAGAGTCTAACTACAGTAGTAATTTGAAGGTCTTTTTCTTCATCTTGCTTTCCCATTATATTTTAGGTGGTGAGCTGCTGCTGAGAGTTCTTTTCTTTCTTTTTCTTTCCTCCCCCCCTCCCTCCTTTCATCTCTCTCTCTCTCTCGTTTTCTCCTTCCTTCCTTCCTTCCTTCCTTCCTTCCTTCCTTCCTTCCTTCCTTCTTTCATTTGAGAGAAGGTGAGAAAAAGAGAGAGACAGGGAGAAAGAAGGAGGGCCCAGAGCAGTCTCCATAGTTGTACATCATTAGTTGTGACATAGTTTCATTCCACACAGGTGGGTGTGGGGCCATGCAGGGCTGGGAGCCTCCTGCATGGGAGGCAAGAATCTTCACTGCCATCCTGCTGGGCTACCAGTTGCACCACAGTTCAGCATATGGGTTTGCATGAGCTGGGGCAGGGATTTGATCCCTGGACCTTGCGGTTGCAAGGCAAGCACTTAACCTGCTGAGCTATCCCAGCATCCCTATTTTTTTTAAATTTGATAAAAATGTTTATTTAAGTTTGTATTTTAAAGTTGGCACTGAATCTCAGTTATATAAGTTTGCATCCAGTAGTTCTCTGAGTAACAAAGATTAGTATAACCAAATGTTAACTAATTTCACTTTTGTGTTAATAACAAATTAACATTTGTAAACACAATGTTTAGAATAGGTATAAACACTTCCCTTGGAATTATTTTGTTTTTAAAAGAAAACATTATTTAATAAATAATATCATAGCTCTGAGAGATACATTATGAAAAGGTATGAAATTTAGGGGGTAAGCTTTAGTTCAGTTCATTTTTTATATGTCTTGAGTTATTCTTTCTCATTTTAAAAACTAGGCGTTTAGTGTAGTTGTAAGTTTTGATTAGTTTTAATGTTAAAACTAAATTGTTAAACATTAACAAATTATTAGTGGTATAGGATTTTCAGCTGGCTCAAGATTATGAATTGTAAAAGGAACAAAGCAGCATTTATAGTTGACAAATGGAACCACAAGCAATGTGATGTTTCTTAAATTGTTTGTGACAATTAAGCCAATAAACCGTAACAATGAGAAAACTATTGATAAAGAACAACTAGGAAATTTCATCTTAAAATACCAAGAAAACAGATTATGAGCAAGAGTTTTTTTTTTAGTGCTCACATTATAACTGGAGTGGGGTGAAAATGGAAAATAGATGATAGTCTCATTTATATAGTTATCTTAATAGCTTGTACAAAGGTCATACCTTCTGATCAGAGGTTATAAAAGCCATAAATACAATCATCATTGTGGAAAATGACAGCCAGTCACCCTGATTGCTAAAGTAGAAAAGACATAGATAAAAATAAACATTCTGTGCCTTCAGGTTGGATCTCTTAAAACTTAAATGACTGAAATCCAAATTAAAGTTACTCCAAAGAAATAAAAATCAGTTTGACATCAAAATGGAAACTTGGTGATTTTAAAGAAATTCAGGTACTAATCTCTATGAACTATCAGAAAACTGGATAATGCAAAAAGCCCTAAGGAAATAATTTTATTTATTTATTTATTTTTATTTGTTTTAAAGATTTATTTTATTGTTTTTGACAGGGACAGAGAGAAGGGGGAGGGTTCAGAGCAGTCTCCATGGTTGTACATAATCAGTTTTCGACATGGTTTAGTTTCAGGCGGGTGGACGGGGTCTGCACAGGGTGGGAACGGGGCTGGGGGCCTCCTGCAAGAGAGGCTCACCCCAGTTCAGCATATGGGTCTGCATGAGCCAGGACCGGGATTTGATCCTGGGTCCCTGGGGCTGCAAAGCAAGCGCTTAACCCGCTGAGCCATCCTGGCTTCCCCAGGAAATAATTTGAGTGCATACACAGATGTAGTATTTAGCAAACTTAATGCCTAATAGTACAAAAATGCCTGAAATACAACATAATGGAAATATTTACCAAAAGATCGGTGAATGCTAGTGAAATGCAAAATATTCCCTCAATTTTGTTTGGCATTTTTTCTTCTTATTCCAAGCATGAAGCATGAGGATATTTAATAATATTTTCCCCAGTATAAGCAAGAATAGCATATCCTCACCACTGGAGGGGCCAGTTTGTTTCATGCCACTGGAACTGCACAGAGTCGTTCTCTAAAGAAAGAGCAGCTATTTTTTAGTTACATTTCAGGCAGCCTGCTGAATGAAATACATCATGTTAAGACCCTGCTTCCCTTTATTTTCATCCTCTGCTTTTTACACTGGGTTATTAAAAATTTTTTTTTTTAAATTTAATGTTTTAGAGAAGGTGAGAGAGAGGGAGAGAGAGAGAGAGAGAGAGAGAGAGAGAGAGAGAGAGAGAGAGAGAGAGAAAGGGGGAGGACCCAGAGCAGTCTCCATAGTTGTACATCATTAATTGTGACAGGGTTTCATTCCACACAGGTGGATGTGGGGCTGTGCAGGGTGGAAACTGAACTGGGGCCTCCCACATGGAAAGTGAGACTTTCGCAGTGCTGTCCCAGCAGTTACCAGTTGCGCTGCAGTTCAGCATATGGGGTTTGCATGGTTGGGACAGAAATTGAACCCTGGACCTCACGATTGAGAGGCAAGTGCTCAACCACTGAGCTATCCTGGAATCCTGCACTAAGTTATGCTTACCTGATGATCTTTCTATTTATGGGAATAAGCTCTGCGTCCTGTATGCCACGTGTGGGATAGAGCCAGGAAGTTTCCTGGAGACTTCACCTTGGCCCGCTGGCCTCCCGGGGGCCACCATCTCCCCCAGGCTGCCCTGAGGCGTGGCTCCCAGCTTGCGCTCCGTGTCTCTAGCTTCAGAGTTCTTCCTAAAATGCTTTTTTTGAGAGATGTAAAAGACGACTTGGAAAAACAGAAAATTATGCTCATGGTTGGAAAAGTGTCATTTTAATTCCATATTAATGATCAGTTCTAGCAAAATTTAAAATGAGAATTACAGTGTAATATTTTATTTGTCAAAATAACTTCTAAAGTACCCTCTTTAGTATTTAGCGTACAAAATATACTTTATACTTTTGGTATATAATATACTACTGTATGTAAAATATCTGAAGTGTAATTTCAAAGTAAAGTAACAGCAAGGAAAATCTGAAAAAGAAAGCTGCAGTAGTTAAACAACAGAACACTGGATATTCAGGTCAATGAGATAGAATAGATAGTTCAAAATGTGATCTTATTGAATATAACTTAATATATAATAAAATAATTATTTCAAATCAGTAGGGAGGTGGAGGGGAAAATATACAACCAACAGTTTTAGATGACCCGAATCATATGTTGTGTCAACTGTAATAAAATAAAATATTATTTTAAAAAAGATTGAAAATATTTAAAACTGGTGAGAGTGCAGGAACTTGTACTGGTGGTGTAAACTGATAGAATCCTTTTGGAAAGTATTTGCTAGTGTTCACTAGGACTCATAAAATTGTTTGTAACTGGAAATTTTTAGATAATTCTTTTATGGAGATATGATTTACACACAATGAAACACATAGTTCTTAAGTGTGCCATTTGATGAGTTTTTATAGGTGCATATACCCATGCATTTCACACCCCGATCAAGATATGAACCGTTTCATCATCTCAGAAAGCCCCTGCATGCTGTTGCAATAATCCACACATCCTCCTCTCATTTCCACCATCTTTTCTGCTATTTTTCCATCATAGATGAATTTTGCTATTCTAGGACTTTATACAAATAGAATCATACAGAATGTAGCCTATTGTGTCTGACTTCCTTTTGCTCAGTGTTTTGGATACATTTATTTTGCTACATGCATCTGTAGTTCATTCTTTTTTCACTGACAAGTAGTATTTATTGTAAACCTCAATTTGCTTATCCATTTACCTGTTGATGGGTATTAGGGTTTTTCTTAATTTTTGGCTCTTATAAAAAAGTTATTGTAACATTCTCTTTCTTTGATTGCCGTTTTAACCACTTTAAATGTATAATTCGGTGGCATTAATTACATTTGAAACATTGTACAACCATCACCACTGTATATTTACCCCCAAATTTTTCATTACCCCAGATAGAAACTCCCTCATTTTTCCTTCCCTAGTCCGTGGTGACCTCTAAACTATTTTCTGTCTCTATAAACTTGTCTATTCTAGATATTTCATGTACGTGGTATCACACATTAGTCTTTTGTGTCTGGCTTGTTTTACTTAATTAAGTAAATGCTTTCAAGATGCATCCATATTGTACCATGAGTCATGACTTTGTTCCTTTTTATTTAATATTCTGATGTGTGTATATGTATGCCACATTTCATTAATCCATTCATTTGTCATAAATGCTTGGGTTGTTCCCACTTTTGGCTACTGCTATGAACATCGATATCTGTTTGAATCCTTGTTTTTAATTCTTCTGGATACATTTCTAAAAGTGTAATTGCTGGGCCATATGTCTGTGAACAATCTTGTATAGTGTTTGTATCTGCATATGTTTTCATCTAGCATGGGTAAAGATGTTTAAGTGGAATTGCTGGGTCATAGGGCAGGTAGGTGTATGCTTACCTCCATGAAAAACTGTCAATCCAGGTTTCAAAATTGTGCCATTTTATACTCCAACCAACAATGTTTGAAGTACCAATTGCTCCACATCCTCACTGACATTTGGAGTTTGTATTTTTCCCCTTTATGAGCTGAGTGTTTGATATGATTTTTAATATATCACAACAACCTTGCACAATAGATGTTATTATTTATTTTTTTAAAATGGAGATATAATTGACATAGCATTATATTAGTTTCAGGTGTACAACATAATAATTTTATATGTATGTATATAATGCGAAATGATCACCACAATGAGTCTAGTTAACATCCATCACCATACATAGTTACAATTGTTTTTCTTGTGACGCAAACCTTTAAGATTTTACTCTCTTAACAATTTTCAAATATACAATAAAGTATTATTAACTATACTCATCATACTGTACATTCCATCCCCGGGACATTTTTATTTTCTAACTGGAAGTTTGTATCTTTTGACCACCTTCACCTAATTTCCTGCTCCCTGTTGGCTCCTCCAGCTACTATCAATTATTCTGTCTCTATGAGCTTGCTTATGTGTGTGTGTGTATATTAGTGTGTGGGTTTTCTATTTTTTGTTGTTTTTTTGATTCTGTGTATAAGTGAGACTTTTTAAAAAAATGTTAGTCATTGTGAAGCTATCATCTCATTGTAGTTTTAATATAGAATTTCCTCATGATTTATGATATTGAAAAATTTTCAAGTGTTTACTGGCTATGAGTATTATTATTATATTCCTTTGTGACTTAACTGTTCAAATATTGTGCTCATTAAAAATATTAGGGGGATGCTGGATGGCTCAGCATATTGAGTGCTTGCCTTGTCGCCCTGGGGTTCGAGGATCGAGTCCCGGTCCTGGCCCTAGCCCATATGGATCCATATGCTGAACTGGGGTGTGCTTCCCATGTGGGAGACCCCCGGTTTGGCTCCCACCCACTTGGGGCACATGGGAGGTCCCTGGCCTGGCTCCTTCCCTGTGTGGCCCCTCGTCCACCTGTGGAATGAAAACTGATGATGTGGAATGAAAACTGATGATGTGGAATGAAAACTGATGATGTGCAACTATGGAGACTGCTCTGGGCCCTCCCCCTTCTCTCTGTCTCTCTCTGTCTCTCTCTGTCAAAATAATAAAATAAATCTTTAAAAAAAATTAAATTGTTTTGTTATTATTATGGAAGTGGGAGTTGCTATAATATAGACCTGACAAATAGACTCATTTATACTGCCAGTTGATTTCTGACCAAGGTGCCTAAACAATTCAATGGGAAAAGGAAAATATTTTCACAAATTGATCTGAAACAATGAAACCTCAACTCAGCTCATTTGAGATAAATTATAGACCTAAATATAAAAGTTAAAACTGTAAAATTCCTAGAAGAAAACAAGAGAGTATCTTCATTACCTTGAAGAAAGCAAAGGGTTCTTGAAGATACAAAAAGCCATAATCTTCACATGGAAATCCTGGGGGCCTGGGCATGACTTGCAATGGGTCAGGCCACAGACCCTACAAGTAGAAAGACAGTAGGACCTGCCCAGGTGCTTATGACATGGGACCCCTGAGACCTGGGTGGAGGCTTGTGACTACCAGAACTGAGTCCTGTACCCTTCAACACCCCAGGCAAGGCCTTCTTGGAAGATCGGGTCTTACTGGATACCCCACAACAAAGGAACATGAGTCATCTTGTGGGGGCCGTTTTCTTTTAATACATGTGGTCTTCACACATGAGACCAAAGTCTCTACATGTGGGTAGAGTGAAGGAAGCCTGTAGAGGAGAGGGGGAGCAGTGTCTGAGCTGGCTGCAAGAGGGGTAACAGCTCTGCCCTGAAAACCTAGACATAGGAATGGTGTGGAGTCAGGTGGGCCAGGGTTCGAATCCTCAGACCTATCCTCTTGGAGATGTGTGTCCTTGGGTAACACACTAGAGCAGGGGTTTCCAACCTTTTTATACCCTAGGGCGCATTCTAAAATATTGGTAGGGCGGCGGGCACCAGCTATTTCTAAGGATATTTATTATTGAACAAGAATAAAAAATAATAAACAAAAATAATTTTAAAATAATAAATTTATTGTACAAATTATATACACACAAAGAAACATATATACAAAACATAATACAAAGTAAATAAAAAACA
>PVKE010015442.1:0-33441 GCA_004027555.1 Craseonycteris thonglongyai
AAACCAAACCAAACCAAACCAAACCACACCACACAGTGGTACTGCAAATGTTCAAACACAGCTGCCTGGTCTGCTCCCTAATGCTTGAGCAGGAAGGGATCTGAGCACGAGTGTTAGCTTGGATGCTCCTGTGTTTGCATTTTCATGTGGCTTGCTATGAGGAGACCCCCATGTCTTGTGCAGGGGTCACTGAGAGCAGAGGTTTAGGATACTTGGCTCAAAACCAGAGCAAGTTCTAAGTCCTCCTGTGACATAGCAACACATTACTTCCCTACATCTCACCCTCAGGGTTCTCTGTCCTGTGTTTGCAGTTACAATATTTGCTTTATGTCAAACCCCAAAGTGGCTTGTATTTATATTTTTGTAAAGTTAGATATTATTAATTTCCCTTATGAATTAATTTGCCTCCTGGCTAAACCATAGCTGAGGTATTCCAGAAGGGGTGCACATCTCTGATTTCTCATTTTACTCAAAGAAAATGGGGAAAATGGTAATTTTACAAAAGACCCACAGGGTTACAGGGAGGGCTCCCACTGAGTCTTCCACCACCTCCAGGTCGTGCATATCCTGCTCCCTCCCACACACCAGCTGCGTTCCTGCCAACACCTCCCTGGAACTTGGTGCTGGGAAGGACCCCCAGGTCCCCATTCCAACTGCCCAACAGAGCAGCTACTGCCCCAGGTGGCGTTTTCTTTCACTCGTGAGAATGACATTTTCTTCAGGTCACTGTGTTTATTTGCTGAGCTTCCCCTGGCCACTGCTTGGAAGACTCATAGAGAATATGGCAATGGGGTTCAGCGAGACCTACATCTCCTTTCGTATGCAGAGTCATCCCAAAGCATAGGGCCGTGCCACAGACGTTCCCTCTGAGGATATCGTTCAAAATGAAAGCCGGTCTTTGACTCCAGTTTTCCCAGGATGAATTTTTGTTGTGCTCCAGAAATCGAATGTAAAAATCAACGTTTTCCTATCACCATTTTTCCAAACCAAAATACTAGGAGCCGTTTAGTGATTTCCATTCTATCTAATCTGAAATGAAAACTGATTTGATTTTAAATCTTGTTTAACTTTCCCATCATTTTCTTACCTTATTATCTGAAAATTATTTTCTTCTTTCTTTTATCCCCATTAAATAAAAAAAAATTTTTTTGTTTGATTTCAGTGCCCTTGATGAAGTCTACTTACCACATTTTCCCATGATACTTTTGTCTAAAATTGTTAGAACAAAAATTGGAGGTATTCTTATACATTGAAGTAATCCGTGTACTGATTTCTTAATGTGAGCTTAGAAAAGTAGGGGTCGCCTTGTATCTTTATATGGGGGCATCTTATACACAGAAAAATATGGTAGTTTATTCCTCAGGTTAAATATCATCAATCTTCCTTCAGAATTAATTTGCCCAATGGGAAAACATCACCCAAACCCCACATTTCTTTCTTCTAACATTTTATCTTAAAATATTTTGTATAAAAAATTAAAAATGTCTTCTCCTTAGAACAGACATCTGTTTTCCACATGTTTAGTCAAGGCCATTTCCAGGGAATGGCAGCCGAAGGCCCAAAAGGCACACCGCTCTCCTATCCTACCGTCTCCACGGTTAGGTCTCTATGCTTCTCGCTTGCCCTTGTTCATTTCTGTCACATGTGCCGTTCCCCTTTATAGACGCTGTTGTCATAAAACTATAGGAGCAAGGAGAAAAGAGCTCATCTTTTAGATATTTTACTTTTTCTTCAATCTTTTTACCTCTCTCCCCAGCTTCCACTGTGAGCAGCGGTGGGAAAGGTCTGAATACTAATTCAGGAGATGTTTTCGTCCAGCTGTAGATCCATCTTTTGATGTCTATTGGCAGGTTATGGAAATGCTACATGTGATGTTATCATGACGCAGAACACAGACGACAGCCCTCCCATTGAACACTCACTCAAGCACTTAGAAGCTGAGCTTATCGGGGTTTATAGATGCTGAATGCATATATAAAAAGTGTTCCCTTTTAAGTTTCTCAGAATATAAGATTGAGCAATGGTGTTCAAAAGTAAACATTCACAGAAATGATAACACTGCCATTATCACGAGAGGGTCCCCAAAGCACAGGTAGGACCCAGTGCGCTGGCTGGCTCAAAGTGACAACGCTGTGCTATCTTCAATACATGATTTTATGTCTGAAATGAAGCCATGTCTGGGGTTAATCCAAGCAAAAATTCTCTTGTGTCTATAACATCTTGCTACTTCAAGTGTGAATTGTTTCTCCCTGAATTATTGAGATAAATGCCTCCTTGGTCCATTTCCTTCTGCTAGGAGAGCCCTGGCGTGTAATAGAAGCAAACACCAGGTCATGAGGAAAAAAATGAAATGAGTCAAGAAAGAATGTAAAGAAAACATGAAAAGAGAAAACAGCCTGCCATTACTCTGATAAAACGATTCTTGCTTTCATTAAAATTTAAAATTCTCATGCTGGGCCACAGAAGTTTACTTAAAACTGTTAAAAAGCTCAAGTGTTCATAATTCAGCTTTTTATTCTAGTGAGAACATCTGCTTCCTTTTCTAACAGTCTCGCTTCTCTTCTTCTTCCTTTAAAGATGCTTTTCAAACTCCCAACACCCTCTTGTCTTAATGCATTCTAGACAGACCCAGTGTATTCTTTTCTGAGTGACGTGAGAAGTGCATAGAAGGTTTCTTGACAGTTAAATGATTTAGTTGCTGATTTGCTGTATGTCTTAAAGCATTTTGTTTTGGTGCAGCTGGATGTGCTACATTTCTCTGTGCAGGTGTTTGTGGATGTATATGTATCTACTTTCAGCGTAAATATATTCATACATATATAACCAAGTGTTCTATTTCATTTTGGGAGATGGTTCAAAGGGAAGCCTTTTATTCCATTCTTAGACAGCTAGTGAAGGGTAGTTGTTAAAAGTAGCTCATAAGCTACTTTAAATATTGAAATTAAACACTAGGCTATTGGAGTCATTATCAACTAATATTTCTTATGACTAGGCAGTGTGCTTTCATATAAAATTTATTACAGCAACTCACTATTCCCAGCCTCTGAGGGTTTCCTTCCTAAACTGACTGTGAGGCCACAGCCTACTCAGCAGGGGGCAGTTAGCGATGTAATATCTTTATTAACAGAGGCTGCCCGTTCCCATTGGAGTGAGTCTGAAATGGGACAGACACTGGTGAATCAGTTCCCAGTGCTGTTCTAGCTCCTATTTTCTTGCTGGGCACTCTGGTGTATCCTATTTTTGGTTTAGGACTTGGTACATTTATTAGTATAGTAAAAATAATGGTTACAATGACTGTTGGGTATGAATTATACACTTAGTGCTAGGCACTATGTTGAGGGCTTTATACATTATCTCACTCCATACTTAAAGTAATTTTATGAAGAAATTAATACTACAACTCTCATATTGTAAATAAGAAACTAAACAATGGGAAGGCTAATTAAATTTCCTGATGAGACACAGTGTAGAAATGACATATCAGAATTTGAACTCAGGTGTATGTGATGAAAGATCTTATTTTTAACCATCAGATTGTTCTGCCTGCTTCCTGAGTAAAACAAGCTTTATTTACTTGTTCTTTGCTTTTTCTCTTCCTTTTCAGGATGAATGATATAAAGATCAAAATGTCTAGATTCTTCAGTGTCTTTATGCACATACACATGCACATACATACACAGACATATTCTTGCATGCACACATGTGAACACACATATACTTACACAATCACAAAACACATGCACACACATACACACACCTACATACACATAAATATGGACATTCAAACCTGGGGTTTATCACACCTGCACTGTGGGATGAAAAGTAAACCACTTCTAAGCTCTTTATAGTTTATGAAAAGAATAACTCCTACTACCTTTTCTCTTGATTTGGGGCCCCCAAACTGCATTTATAGCATCTGATTTCTCTATGGAATATTTTTATTCTTTTCAGTCTCTGTGTTATTTGTTGTGTCTTTATTCTTCCTATTTCTTCAAGCCATTGACTTGTATCTTATCTTTCCGAAGAGCTATAAATCACTGATATTATTTTCTCCAATTGTAAAATGATTTTCAGTGACCTTAAAAACTCTTGAATGTAAGAGGGCTGTCTGGAAACAATCCGACCATAAATGCCCCTATTTTTTATATTACATGGCTGGATGCTTTCTGGACAGCCCTTGTAATTTTATTTAGAATCAAGAATTTTTCATGATTTTCAGCACCCTTTTGCTTAAAGAAAGGAAACTCAGTACAATAAATGCAAAAGTATGTCCCTTCTTTTTTCTCCAGAAATGTTTCAAATTTGTTTTCAACTGTACCCTTTGTTTCAGATTTTTAACATCTGACCTTCTTTTCAATAAACCATTTTTCTTTAATCTCCCTTTCATTTTTAACATTAGCATATTTTAATTTTTTCATAACTACAAAGAATCATAATTTCCTGTGTGACTTTGTTATGATCTTATTCATTGCTTCCATAGTATGTATGTGTGTGTGTATGTGTGTGTATATATATGTATGTATGTGTATATACATATATTTACCAATTACTCACTACCTTCTTTCTAGAACAAAACTCTTTTATACTCTGTCACCTACATGAAAGATTTCTTCTTCCCTTTGTATTTTACATAATGCATTTGGCTCTGTCTTATAAATGGGAATACAAATTATTCTCTTTACTGCCTTAAAATACAGAGGGGCAGGTTTCTGGTTTTATTCATATTCTTTTTATAACTGAATTCCTGATGGTAAATTCACTTTTTGGTAATCAATATCAACATCAGTAGCCAAACTGAACTATAGATCGAACAGACTGTGGCAAATACAATCTTGTAAATGCAGAAATTTAGTTAGGACAAGTACAACCTTATAATGCAAGGAAACAATTAAGAGTCTTCAATCAAAAGAGCCAATTAGTTTCACAAGTGACAACAAAAAATAATTGAAAGGATCTCCCATGTCGGCTCCTTCATATCACATTGAGGTGAATTTACCTTTTTAATTCTTTCATTCATTTAAAGTTATTTTATATTTTTTAGTTTATTGCTTTTGACATAGAGAGAGACAGAGAGAGACAGAGAGAAGGGGGAGAGCCCAGAGCAGTCTCCATAGTTGTACGTCATTAGTTTTCAACATAGTTTCATTGCAAACAGGTGGGCATGGGGCGCACAGGGTGGGAACGGGGTCGGGAGCCTCCCACATGGGAAGCACGCCCCAGTTCAGCATATGGGCCTACACGGGTTGGGGCTGGGACTCAATCCTTGGACTCCGGGGCTGCAAGAGGAGGGCTCAACGTGCTCAGCAATCCCAGCTTCCCCAATTTAAAGTTAGTTTAGAATATGAAGATAAGGCGGTGTTTCCAGCCTGTCCATTGTTGAATCCTAAAATTATTCACAATATCAAACAGCAATTAAATTTCAAACTATGAATGGAAATAGTGATATAATTTATTAGCAACAAGCATGCAAATATCCTAGTATATTCAGAAATTACAAAATGGCATTAAAATGATACTATTTGGAAAGTGAATATGCTATTTGTTTTGCAATACAGTCACTAAGTCAACTCCTTTCAAACGATACAGTGAATTTTCACAGTATTTTGAAAGTGATGCAAACTGAAAACTTGTATGAGGTTGTTTTCGTGCTAGTCTAACAGACATTCATTAATTAACTCCTTGTGGGATCATAACCAAAGGAAATACCACTTTCTGTGACCTTACTGTTTGGCTCTTTGAAGCAGATGAGGTTTGAGGTAGAGTCAGATGACTTGAGTCCATAGTGAGGCAAGGGGAACTGAAGTCCCAGAATAGTAATTGTGCAAATGGAGCTCTCACAGAGTCAACAAGACGTAGTGCAGGAGGAGATGGGTACATCATGGCTCTTGGCAAGTGTCAGGGGAAAGGCATAACCACACTGTCAGGGGGCAATAGTAGAGTACCAAGATCCAACAATGAAGAAGCTGGGACATTAGCTTGGGACCCATGAAGAAGGGGAGTTCAAGATGCAAGCTGAAGCTCAAGGTCAGCACCCAAAGAGTTTTGAGGGAGAGAGAAGCTCAGAACAAGATATGACACAAGTTTCTTTTCTCTGGAGGCAGCCCAAAGATTGACCCAATTGAACCTACCCTAGCATCTGTCATCCTCCCAGGAGGTTTCTGTGTCTGTGTCTATGGTGAGGTCATGTTTCAGCAAATGGAGACCTCCCATCGCAGGTGGCGCTTACGTATATGTGTCATATTGGATAACATAGAAGTCTCTTCTTCCTTAGCGCCTCTGCTTTCTCTGTGCTGCTTCTGTGAATGAAAATGTTGAGTGGGAAGCTCTGTATGCAGTTCATGTCATAAAAGAAGAAATAGAAAACCTAAGGTGGGTCATGATGCGACCTGGGAGGGGGAATTTGTATTTCCGAAACAGACAATTTTTGGACCCCTCCCTCCTGCACCCCATTTTTTAAAATGAAATTGGCCTTCTACCAGCTTCATAGCAAGCAAGTCCAATATAAGCATTAAATGAATGGCCAAATCTGGTTTCTCATCTCATTGACTTCCTAGTGTTTAGTGCTAGTTGATTTGCATCATCCATATCTGTTTGCTCCCTGACCTTAAATAGTCCTAGAGGCCGAGGGCAGTTTGTCCTGAAAAGTAATAAGGACAAAGTTGGTGATTAATATGTTGGGGTATGTTTTGGGAGATAGAAGATGGGAGTGCTTGGAGAAGCTGGCCCAATTTTTCTGACAGATGGTACATACTAAAGGTATGACTAGAAGTACTGTAGAGTCAGTTCTGTTATGATGCTTGCTTTGAAAGTATGGATTTGTCCCGGTGTGATTAATATGTCAGGGAAAATTTAAACATAATGCAAATTTATCATTTGTTTATGCATGACTTTGTCCATGGGAAATAATAGGTGAACACAGGAAAGTGTTCCTGACAGAACGAAGTTGTATGAAAATACACAAAATACACACCTAAGCACACCTCAAAGACCTACCAGCTGACTTGATTCACCACAAGAGTTAAGAGCCAAGCCATCCTCTTCTGAAGTTACAATTTTCCATAAGGTACAAGCAAGTTTTCTTCAACTACTTCACAATAACTCACAAGCTATAACCCTTATGTCACCCACTTCCACCAGCAAACCATAGATCATTTTCAAGACCATGGAAGGGAATGGATTCTTGCCATCTCTGGTGGCATGAACAGACTTGGAGGTTATTGGGCTGAGTGGCATATGTCAGACAGAATGACAGATGTAATGTCATTGACTTATAAGTGAAATCTAAAGAACAAAATAAACAAATGAACAAAACAGAAACAAACTCATAGATACAAAGAACAACATTTTGATGGTTGCCAGATGGGAGGAGGTTAGGGAGAGTGAAAAAGGGGAAGGAATTAAGAAATACAAGTTGGTTGTTACACAGTAGTCATAGGAATGTAAGGTATAGCATAAAGAATATAGTCAATAATGTAATAACTATGTATGCTATGAGACGAGTACTAGCTTTATCAGAGTTATAAATGGGAGCAGGGTTGGGGGGCAGGTAAAAACAGTGAAGGAATTAAGAAGTACAAATTGATAGTTACAAAATAGTCAGGGAGATGTAAAGTGAAGCATAGAGAATATAGTCAATAATATGGTAATAACTATGTTTAGTGCCAGGTGAGTACTAGACTAGTCAGGGGTGTCACTGCTTAAATTATAAAAAAGTCTAACCACTATGCTCACACCTGAAACTAATATAAAATAATATTGAATGTCAAAATAAACGAAGTGTAAAAAATTAAAAAATAAAAGGTACCATATTTATGGTAGTATTTGTGTTTTTTAACCATTTAATATGTGCAGAACTGTGCTGCTACCACTTTTAATAGCTTCCTATTTTTCTGTCACTGATGAAGTTTTTGGGTATTGTTTCCCAAGCACCATTTTCCCTGTAAGCCCTGTAGTTTTTATGACATGAATTCTTAGGGATACCTATGTCCCTATAGAGCAGAACTGATGGGATATTTGATTTATCTACTCTGATGGGGTGAAATTGCAAAGGGTTTGGAAGATCCCTGTGATTGCATTCAGGATTCTGGCGGAAGAGTCCTTCCTGTCTGTCATTCTTCTTGATGGCACAAATACAGATTACTCAATAGCCACAGAGTGAGGATGTTTTCCTAGAACCATCATGACGAGTTTGACAGAAAGCACCATGCCTGAAGACCAATGCCTCCTCAAGATGGAGGTGCTGGAGGGTGATGATTGGAGGTGTGGGGGCCTCACTGGGTCTAGCAGGTGCTACAGTCTGCTTCTTGCTGCTCCAACATGAATGATGCCTGGCTAGGGCCGCAAGGTGGACAGATTCTTCACGTCTAGCAGGCAGTTGGGTAGCTGCGGGCCTTTGGAAATTAAATCACCAGGGGTTTGGAAATGGCTTTCTAGCTTTGTGATTTGTGAAGGTACTGCATCTGGTAGCAAGAGGAAAGAAGACGGCCAGTAAATAAGTCTTCTTGGCTGATGGGTGCATGTCACGGAGGTTCTGCTGGCTTGTGCTAATTGCTAGTGGGAAGTTTAGCTTCCATCAGAGGGTGCCACCAGCATTTTGCGAATGGATGGGAAATGGTTCATTCTTCCAAGTGATGCAATCACACTGCACAGACAATATTCAGAGGGAGACAGTTCCATTACCATCTTCCCTGCGGGCTCCACAGCATTCCCTGTACCCTCCCAGGAGCGGTCTCAACAGTGACAACAAGTCACAGCTCTGTATTGTTCAGGACAGATTTAATGTTAGGTTGTTATACGCAAGACTCAACTCCTTTATTTTTTTCCCCAGCTTTACTGAGATTTAATTGACATATAATGTGGTATAAGTTTAAGGCATACAATGTGATGACTGCAAGGCTTAACTCTCGCTGGGCCTCTGACAACTACTGAAACATCTGATTGTAGCACACCTGTATTTTTGAAGCAGTGATTTTTAACTATTTTGTGTAGTTCAGGGCATTCTGGAGAAAGGTCAAGAGAGAGAGAAGAGGGAAGGAATAAAGGAGAGAAAGGCATTAGGCGGAGAGGCCCCTACTTGCCGGTATGCAGATTCATCTTTATGATTTGTAACTGAGATTTGTTATTGGTTGAACTGTCTTCCCCCAATAGACACTGAAGTCCTAACCACTCCTGCCCATGACTGCGACCTTATTTTATTT
Organism: Craseonycteris thonglongyai; assembly: GCA_004027555.1. Lineage (NCBI taxonomy): Eukaryota > Metazoa > Chordata > Mammalia > Chiroptera > Craseonycteridae > Craseonycteris > Craseonycteris thonglongyai. Next base: position 9,198 of record PVKE010015442.1, read on the forward strand.
TATTTTTATTTATTTATTTTTTATGATTTAAAAAATTTTTTTTATTATTATTATATTTTATTGTTAAATTTAATGGGGTGACATTGGTTGGTAACAACTAGATAGTTTCTTGATGCACAAGTCCACATCACATCACCCATGCATCGCACTATGTGCCCACCTCCCAGAATCAGCGACCTTATTTTAAATAAGAGTCTTTGCAGATGATTAAAGTGAGCTCACTAGAACAGGCCCTAAACCAGTATGACTAATGTCCTTATGAAAAGGTGAAATTTGGAAACAGAGACAGATGCACACAGGGAGAATGCATCTGAAGATGAAGGTAGGGATAGAGCGATGCTTCTACAAGCCAAGGAATGCCAAAGATAGGAAGCTAGTCCCAGGAGCCAGGAGAGCAGTGTGGGACAGATTCTCCCTCACAGCCTGCAGACACAACCAACTCTGCCCGCACCTTGATTTTTGACTTCCAGTCTCCGGAGCTGGGAGATAACAAATGTTCGCTGCTTAAGTCACCCTGTTTGTGGTGCTTTGTTATGGCAGCCCTAGGAAACGCATACTGAGTTCTTAGAAAAATTTCATTTGAAAAAAAAAAAAAAGCACAAAGAGTTCCAATTTTAAAATTTTTGAGAATTATTGAGTGAGAGAGAAATGGGTCAGGTGGAGAACAGTGGATGCTTCCAGCACAGAACTGTATCACTGAAAGGCCACAAGACCTTCATTTGCCAAGATTTTGCCAAATCAAAGTTCAGTGCATATTCAGTCCTGATGTGGGTATCAAGTTGGTGTTTTCATAGTGGGGCTAGTGCTGCATAGTCATGGGAAGGAAAAAAAAATGTCGCTCAACAATCAGATGATTCAATAACCTACCATACCTATAATCAGAAAATGCTGCGGGGCTGTCATACATGTTCAAAATAGGTTCTTTCATCATTTTCTATGGTTAAGACTAGTTGTACTATGTGCTCAGCAATCCCTGTTTGGTATAAACGATGGCTCACTTGTGCTAATACAACAAGCTGGAGTCAATGGGAAGGTATTGATTTTGGATAATGACTTTACTTAACACCTGGTACTTACAGCACAGCTGTGCGCCCCGCTTCTCCCCTTGATGAGGATGGGAAACAAAAGGTGGGCAGATGGGGCGCTTCTGTAGATTTCTTTCATTACATTCTCCATGGGATGCCATCTTTGACAGATCGCAAACACATGTGTCTGGCCCAAGATCAATAGCTCAGGTAGAGGAGTAGAAGGCAGGTAGGGCTTTGTCTTAAAAAGTCTAAGTATAATTCAGAGTCTTTGTGATTTCGGTGTTAGAAGTGGTGTACTTTGTTTTCTTTTGTACTTCAGGATGTATGTGTGCTGAGGGAGGCTGTTGGAACTAATGATGACCAGAAGCTGTCGTTGGCTTTCAAAGATTTCAAGTGATACTGGACAAGCGCCCGAATCCTGGGGATTATAAAGGTTGCAAGGGACCAGGTAGTCACAAGGAATGTATATCCTTGGTGATATCCAAAATTATGAGTGGGTTTGGAACTTCTTGCTGTATCGACCAGAGACTGAAGTTGTCTTTGGCTGCTGGGTTCATGGTGTTGCCACTAACTGAAGGGATTACTCAATGTTACACAGTTAACACAGTGTGGATAGGGCCATCTACTGAATAACAGTCTATGTCTGTATTGAACTACAGCAGTATTTTGAGGATTCCCAGGGAATGAGGTTTCCAACTCTGACACATGTGCCCAAATAACTTCCTCCAGTCCCCATGGCAGACTTCCTCATTGACCAAAGCTTGCAGTTCTGTGAAGCCCAGAAGATGCCTTGGGATTTTACACACAGCTGTCTAGGCAGGAGCTACCACTAGATGAGCTGTCATGCAAGATGAAACCTGTTTGCCTTGCCTATGTTAAGTTTCCAGTAGGCATTCAGCATAATGCCTACTGTCTGTCCTGAAAGGAGGCCAGATTGGTGGCCCGGTTCCAGGAAAGTTCCAGTTATATCCTGGAGAAAAGTTGAATATGCAGAAATATCTGGCTTTATGTCTTGGGTACATGGGTTGGGGGTCGTATAGTTATTAGCTATAAGCCACGGATGAGAACACAGCTCCTCTTGTACAAACGCCCCTAGTCAATCCAAGGTCAAGCTTTGGGCTCAGACAGAGAAATTCATCTGGCGGTATTGCATTGTAGGCCAGTAGACGACTGACCTCCAATCTACAGGCAAGCAAACGTGGGCAAGCCCCACTAACGATCCCTCAGCCTGTTCAAGCCTGTCTACTGTCTGACCAGGAAGGTGCTCAGCAGGGAGAAGCAGAAGCGAACCCACCAAAGTGATAGAGACTCCTTCTGCAAGGCCTCTTAGCCCTGTGGCACTGGACCAGGAACTCACAAGGAACCTTGGGCCAAGTTTACTCTTGTTAGTGTAAATTATTTCCAGTGTTAAAATAAAGTGAAGCAAAGCAAAAACGATCATACTGGGAGCCCACACTTTACATACACAATCTGTCAAAAGCCCCAGGAGGTAGGTGATATGCATTCCTTTTACAGATGAGAAAAGTAAAGCTCACAGGGACTGTGTACCCTGACTGAGGTCACAGTAGGAAGGGAGAAGTGAGACCACACTTCGGTCTGTTCAGCATTCCTCCTTGTTCCTGTGACACCTGCTACTGCCACGCCATGTGGCTTATGCCAGAAAGAAGCCACATTTTCTGTAACGTATTTTGTTTCTTGACAAATATAAAAAGCTTCTTATTATTGTTTCAGGTCCTTACCCTACAACTGGAGTTTAAACAGACTGACGAAACGCTCTTATCCACGTGTCCAAACTTATAACCTGCTCTTGGTAATGATTCTGACATTTCTGAGGTTGTCTCTCTTCTTCCCCTCAACACACGGATGATTCTGGATCCAGGATTCAAAATGAAAAAGCAAAATGGCAACAAATGTCAAATGCCACAGCGAGTCTTTCAGACAAAGCACCGAGAGCAAAACTATTAAAAATTTCATCCTCCTCTGCCCTTCCATTTACTGGGCTGTACCCTCTGAACTCCAGAAATCAGCACCATCTTAAGCAGTATCTACGACCTTCTGAGACCCAGTGCTGTCCCTGTGAATGCAAATCCAATTGAGACCCACAAGTAGCTTGATTAGTAGCAAAAGCTGGTAAGAAAGAGCTAATAAATCCTGGATTATGAAGGAAGAGGGCAGGAATAGAAAAATAAGAGCTCACTACCTTTAAAGCACTTTAAACATATACATGTATTTATTTTGTTTTGGTTAAATATACTTAGACTCCTTCATTAAGTATTATTTTATTTGAAGTGAGGGTATGGAAAAAGTGAACTGGAATAGGAACATCTTGCTATTTTAAAAGGGAATGAAACTTCCACTTAATTTAGAAAAAAGAGAGCAAGAAAATTATGCTTGTATAAAATTTATATTTCTCATTGGCATCTTCATTTCATAAACTATGCATACTAAAATGTAATTGACTCATATGTGATTACTAAAATGTAGCATAAAACTGATACTAGTTTTTAAAATTCAAATCTAATATGTAAATTAAATCAAGTCTTCATTTTCACAAATTGAAAAGCTAAACCACTTGTCATTTATGCTTTTGTTAATCTTGCCCTGGTTGTCTAATCATTGATTTCCAAGTCAATTCCCTTTTCAAAGCTCTTTTAGTTCACGCTTGTGTTACACATTCATCATTTACTGGACTGAAAACACACAAGTTTTCTCTCCTTGTCCTTTACATATCACGTTAGTGTTTCTGATCTTTATTTCTCTTTGTTAGCCGTATGATCACATGGATTTTTAAACATTCAAGTACTGACTGAGATTTTCCTAACTTCTCTGTTATAATCAAGTCTTCAAAATTTGACATTCTGAATTTACCCTGTATCTTCTAGAAAGACTAGAGGCTCTGGTTAGCTGTATGTGATAAGCAGGTATATTTTTTATTAAATAAAACAATACAGTACAGAAAACAGGATGAAAATAATTGTATTTAGTAAAATTACATTGAAGCTGGTAACATGTTGGGAATAAACAAAACTGGTATTTTCCCTGGGTGACTTTTGTCTTTTCTTCCTAACATACTGTCCAATCCTTGTTTAAATAATGCTAGTTTCCTCTTATTCCCAGGCCTGCCTGCCTGTTAGAATATTGTGCCTACTCAGCACACGTGTCTGTGAATGCGTGAATGTCTGCTTAAAACTTCCTTCCTCTGATTTTATTCCATATCTTCTGGGATAACAGTGATAAGCAAAGGTAATAAATACAAACACTACATCATTTACTTAGAAAGTTTTCAATCCTGACCCAATCCTCTTTCACCATTCTTCCTGGGTCCTGTATTCACTGTGTCTGTGTCCAGTACTTCACATGGACAGGACTAGATTCAGGTCCCAGGGTATGGTGAGCTAAAAACAAGCTCACAATGTCTTTTGCTGAACTTCTTGTTTGGGGAAAGAGTGATGGGGTTTGGGATGGGGAAAATAAATAAATATAGGGCAAGAACTCAGCTCAATGAAGTTAGGATTGTATTTATCACTTAAGCAGCAGCTCCACAAATTTATATTACAAAGAACAAGATTCATAAAATATGTAACCAGTGAGGGGGTAAGAAAAATTGAAAATATGTAAGCATAGAAGAAAGCCACCTCTAACTTTGGACATTTGCTTTTTTTTTGAGAGAGAGAGAGAGAGAGACAGAGAATGGGGAGGGACCAGAGCAGTCTCCATAGTTGCACATCATTGGTTTTTCCACATAGTTTCATTCCACGGGTGGGTGCAGGGCTGCACAGGGCAGGAACTGGGCTGGGGTCTTACCAGGGGTCTCACCCCAGTTCAGCACATGGGTCTGCACAGGCCAGGGCTGGGATTCGATCCTCGGTCCCCAGGGCTGCAAGATGAGTGCTCAACCCACTGAGTCGTCCCAGCTTCCCCCACATCTGCTTTTGTATTGATTCAAAAAAATTCTGCACATAACAAAATGCTCCTTTTGTAAAATTTCTAATATTATCCAAATATGTTCTCAGTCTGGATGGCTGTTCTTGGATGATTTATGGTGTGTACAACATGCTTGGTGGGTGAAAAAGGCATTATTTCACCCAAATTTCTTTTCAAATGTGGAACATGAAGGAGGTGGCACTGAAGGGCTCAGAGCACCATATGACCTTCTAATATAATAGTTCCTTGTTGGTAATGGTTGTGTAATTCGTGGGATGTCAGGGCTGCTGTAATTCATCAGCTGCCCAGGCCCAATGCTTCTGTCCCCTGACAGATCAGGCAGTGACCAAAATTCACAGGAAGGCCAAACAAGGATAGTCACCAAAAAGAAACAGGCTTCTTCACCAGTACTTTTTTCTCCTTTGTGTTTTTTCCCTTAATCTCCCTTTGGCCAGATGCCAAGAAGACCACATTCGATTCTAATGCACCAGCATTGCGTATTGATAACCCTGACACAGAACAAGAAAACAAAGTGCTCTTATTAAGGCCCAGCTCTGCATACCTGATAATCCTGAAGTCAGAGGGAGTTAAAATGACCTCTGCTGAGGGTCACTGAGTGGGGATCTTATTCAGCAAAAAAAAAAAAAGGTCCTCGGCTCCATTCTTGGATTAAAAATGCATATTTACCTTGGTTTTACATTTTGTTAAGTGCTAATATATGAAGCTTAAGTAAGCTTCCCAAATGTAAGTTTTCTGAAAGGAATCTGAAACCTTCACTGTCCCCAGAAATAAATCATCCTCCTTGGACACGAGAACAGCTTCTAAGGAGTTATTTTATTCTGTGGATACATTCACTTTCTAACCAGGTTTATATTCAATAGCCCTGGAGAACTCCTCCATCACACCTTCTATAAATAATGGAATCCTTTCTCTGAAGAGCTCAAGGCAAAAATGCAAATAAGTTGAGTTGCCAAAAAAAAACACACAACTTTCCGTACAAAGGTGCCCCCTTGCGTCAGCCAGGCTGAGGGTCTGCGCGTTGGGGGCACCCAACCTCAGTTTTCCGCTTTTGCCTGGCAGTTACCGCTATGACACAATTCATTTGACATACAATCAGCCTTATACCGTGAGGGTGCAGCAGGCCTGCAATCACTTCCTAGAGGACCTTTCTTATAAAGTTTTGGACCCGTAGCCACTAATGAGATAGTCCGCAAGCATTCTCGTTTCTCCCACGGCTTATCGCTTGTGCAGAGAGAAAAGGTCACGAATCCGTATGAACACCAGCCTTGAACGCTCCCTTCTATGGCGGAAGCTCCTTTCACGAGACTCAGGTCAGGCACAAATCCTGAGGAAACGCTTTGTTAGTCGCCTGTTGCTGTTGTCACAACTTCTTAGAAACTCAGTCACTTAAAGCTACACCAATTTATTATCCTACTGCTCTGGGATCAGAAGTCCAAAGCGCATTCCCCCACACTAAAATCAGGGGGTTGGCAAGGCCGCGCTTCTTTCTGGATGCTTTCTGGAGAATTCATTTTCTTGCCTTTTCCAGCTTCCAGATACTGCTTGTATGACCTGGCATGAGGCTCCTTTCTATTTTCAAAGCCACCTCTTGTTTCTCTGATTCACTCTTCTGCTCCCCTCTTCCACTTTTAAAAACTCTTGTGATTATATTGGGCTCATTTGCATAATCCAGGACAAGCTCCTCACCTCAAGGTCCTTAATATTCCTCACAGCTGCAAAATCCACTGTGCCAAAGAAGGTAACATTTTAACAGGTTCTGGGGATTAGGACACGCACACACCTGAGGGGCCATTATGGGAACTCTCTAGCTTGCCTCTTCGGTTTGAAAATCCCTGGGGGAAATGCAAGCGTGTAACTCTTGAGTGTAGCAGTCCCTGAAATGCTATGATGAAGAGACAGTGTTCACGCTTGCTCAGGTGACTCTTCTTTTTCAAATATCCTCGATAATTCAATGCAGACTTTTTCCCCATCCTTCTATCTTTCCTTTGTCATAGTCGTACTTTTTTTTTTTTTTATGTGGGTTGAGTTACCAACTTTTAAACATAGACACTGAGGACAGAAAATGTATGCAACGCAGTTAAAAACGTTGGAGAAATCACTCCGGTAGTATTTGCCTTGCTTAGAATTACATAACTTGCGTGTGGAACTTCTTTCAGCCTGAAGGTCAGTCAACGTTAGGACAGCAAAGCTACCATCCATCTGGCACTCTCAGACCATCTGGCCTTTTGGAGGTCTTGCTACAGAGACATATTTAACAATAAAAAATGTAGAGAACAGGGTAAAAGGACAAGAGTCAGAAAAAAGACAATCTTAGTTTCTCTTTGATTGTTCTTTTTCCTGACCCTCCAGAATTAAATAAAGCAAATCCCAGTAAAATGGTTAAATCATGGTTTACCATAAAAATTAATTTCTTAGAAAGACTGAAGAATATGTGTATGGAGAAACTGATCAGATTATGTTAAACAATGGTATAGGGGTTATAAATGCTAAATAAATGAACAGGCTACTAAATAAGTCAATATTCCTTTGAGATCGCTCTTTTCCAAGTGAAACTAGTAACTGAAGGATAATGTGGCTTAGAGAAGGTGTTTGCCAGAAACATTTTCCCCTCCTGTGATAACAGTAAGGTTTGGCTCATATTTACAAAAGCCATTCATTCATTTATTCAAAAATGTTTATCAAATGCCTACTAAGAGCAATGCTGTGTGGGGATGTAAGTGGATATAAATATATGAGTGTGAAAATAAAATTCTCCCTAATCCTCCATCTAGTTTATCATCTAGAGCAGGGGTGTCAAACTGGTAACCCCCGAGGTAACTTTTTGTGGCCCACAATGCTCTGAAATAAAATGAAAATAGAAAAAATTGTTATGAAGAAAATAGCGCTTAGGGGAGATCGAGGCAATACCGTACTCACAATTCCCTCGTTAACCCTTTAACTACTGAAGACGAGTATATACGTGGCCCAGTGCCTTCCTGGGGGCCTGTGGGCGTGTATAAACGCGCTGACTCAGTTCCAGCAACGTTTGTAAATGTGATGTGGCCCACGTGAATCTTGCCTGTTGCAGCAAATGGCCCGTGTTTTAATTGAGTTTGACACCCCTGATCTAGAGAGATAATACTGTAACTTGTGTGTAATCTGTAGGTACAGTGAAGATATTTTATGCCTTTGATCTCCTACATTCTGAAACCTACTTCTGATTTCATTTATCTCATCCATACCAAGTCATCACAAAGTGGCATCTAAGAAAGCTTTATTTATAATTTTAAAAACCTAAAACATTCCCAGTTCAGATACAAATGCCTTTTGTTTTTTCTACTAATTCTCAAGAGACTGTTTAAGAAAGCAAAATTCGTTTGATAGAGTCACAAAATCATATACAAGGGATGTCTGGAAAAAACCCAGCCATAAAGGCCTCTATTTTTATATTACAGGGCTGGATACTTCTGGACAGCCCTCATATATCACTCTGGTCATGTGAAAGGCTACCTTTTTAATATTAGGCAAAAAATCCTAAAATGTTTCAATAGGACAGTGTGTCAGGTTCAGCATATTTTAGGTTGGTTAAAAAAAGAAAACTGAGTGTGCATAAAAAAGAAAAAGCTAGTGATAGGTGAGGAATTCTTGTTATTACGCCTTTAGAAGAAGCAAAGAAGTTGAATCGAAAACCATATGACATAGACACTGCTTCACTGTTGGATTCCTCCTGCTAAGGAAATGGGTATGAACATGTTTTAGAAGGGGATGAAGTCATATAAAAAATGTCTATATTCTGCAGTGCGCAGGTGTGGAGACAAATCTCGTCGTTCTCAGTAGCAAGGAGAGGACCCCATACATATCGAAATGTATCCCCTAGTTATCCAGAGCTCAGAATATGAATACAAAGTGGCTCATTTTCTTCCCATGAGAAGAGTCCAAGTTATCGTGGTAACCCCAGGAATACAAATATCATTGGTAGTTAAAGGACTTCAATGTATATTTACATTTTACTCAAATGATTAGAAGAAACTGGCACCTCAAATGCTAAGGAGCTTATTCCCTTGGATACCATCCCTGATTATTCATGTAAATTAAAATACATACATGATGGTATTTCTAGCTGTTATACCTAACGACCATATCTTATAAATGCAAAATCTTCCATATATATATAGTTAATAGCTTCCCCACCAAACAGTAGCCCAATCTGCTAGATATGAAGGATGGATTTTCTCTGGTGACCATTTATGTAGACCCTGCTTGGGAGAGTAGCATCTACACATATAGCTAAGATGACAATTATGCAGTAACTTGAGACATCCCAGCTACATAACTTTACTGGTTTGTACCTTCCCTTTCTCATTGTTGTCTTCAAATTCACAGTCTCTCTGTGACGCAGCTGTCCTCCCTGGTGTTCAGAGTGGATTTAGTTACTTCCCTCACGTACATTTTATTTTCCTAACAAAATTTTAGAAGTCAAGAGAGTTTGTCCTTAGTTTTATCTGCTCTCGTTAGCTCTTAAGGTATACTTTGCATATAGAAGACATTTAATACACTCTTATAGACCACACAGCCAAACCAATTAAAAAAGGGTTTAAGTTCAAGGTCTCTCTGGACATCACCCAGCAAGCATCCCTTAGCTCCCTACAACAGGATTCCCTTTGGTGGAAATGTTGGACCATGTTTATGGTAAATTGCTTTTGTAATTTCAAATTGTATTTTGGCACAAGAGACACAGTGAATTAGTTCAGTGTCTTTGTCTGTCATTAACCCCAAAACACATTGAATTTAGAAAAATAGTGTGAATGTTATTTAATAATGCATCATGTTTGTCAGATCTATCTACCCCCCAAATTAATCTTTTACAAATCAGTAGACAGATGGCCAATGCATAATCCTGAGCTGTTGAGTTGAAATAAAAATACCATTCTCTTGTCACCAAAGCACCTCTGTATTTGACTACTACAATACAGAGCCACACATACTTTCATAGTCAGAATTTTAAAATTCCCACTGGATAATTAAAAATCACTGTAACATAACGCTAAAATTTTACTTGAATTTTAAGGCCTAAGGAGGGAATTCTTTAAATTGCCTGATATTAATTGTGTGTGTGTGTGTTTGGGTGTGTGTGTGTGGGGGGGGAGCTTTCCTTTGCATCTATATTACTAAGTATCTACTGCTCAATCCAGCAGTTATAATCATTATTAAATCATTAAATGCTAGTTTTAAAATATCATAAAGTAATATTTTAACCTTAAATGGAGATGGTGTTACCTTTCCTACCTTATGAAGATCCATATACTCAATGGATTTCAAACATCTTAAATAAATTGCAAGTTTGTGAGGACAGAAAAAATATAATATTCATTAAAAATAAATAGTTCATTATATACAATGTCATTTAGAAGCTCCTTCCGCTGGGAATCCTGGTTACACCTTGCTAATGTTTTCTTGAAAAACAAATAGTGAAATTTTGTGGGAATATCAAACAGGCAGGACTACGAGTCTAGCATTGTATGTGACCAAAATTAAGAGAAATTGCATTTACTCCCTTTAGTGATGAATGTACCTCCTACACGTTAACTTTTCAGGCAAACTTGTTATTTTATTATAATAAAAGGGATAGATTTCACTTTCTGCTCAACAATTCATATAGATATCTGTGTCTTTAACTCCTTGAATTGATTAAATGCTATTTAAGTTCCTAAACTATCCCCTGCGTCCTGTTTCTTAAATATCTCTGGAAGTTGCCTCATGCCAGAGTACTCTCCATCATAGACCTGTCTATGGAGATGGGGAAGCCATCAGAGCTAACACATTCGAGGTAGACACAGGGAGAAGTCTCGGCCCAGCTCTGTCAGAGAGCATGGACTGCCCATTGCCCTGCCCTTGATCCACGATGGTAACTTCCTTCTCTGCTCTTACTGCTGTCAGAAAAGTCCACGTAATTCTAAGCACTTGACAAGAGCAGCTGCTACTTTGTCTTTTTGGTGTTACTAGATGAGAATCTTGAAGACAGTCAGAGAAGGCCAGGCTGACATTACACAACTCAAAGTCCTGAAACTTGTGGATGAAAGAATTAGGGGATGGTGGGATGGCTCAATGGGTTGAGTGCTTGCCTTGCGGCCCCGGTGTCTGAGGATTGAGTCCTGACCCTGGCCTATGTGGATGCATAGGCTGAACTGGGGTGTGCTTCCCATGTGGGAGGCCACCAGTTCGGTTCCTGTGGTGACAAGCTTCCCATGTGTGGGGCCCCTGGCTTGCAGGGGTGTGACTCCCATGGCAGAGGGCCCCAGCCCAGTTCTGCCCTGCGTGGCCCTGCGCCCACCTGTGTGGAATGAAACTATGTGGGAAACTAATGACGTGCAACTATGGAGACCGCTCTGGGCCCTCTCCCTTCTCTCTCTGTCTCTGTCTCTCTGTCTCTCTCTCTATGTCAAAAATAATCAAATAAATCTTTAAACAAGAATTATATTTAAGTTTACTAAATATTTCTTACATTTACTGTTATAGAGCATTATGTATCATATTAGAAATCTAAAACAAAGGGGTATGCTATATTAAAATATTTATTTTAGACATGGGGCTTGAGTGGATATTTTATGCTTTATTTTTTAGCACAGTATTTTCAGCAATACTTTTATAGTTTATGTATAGTTACTTTATAGTTATATCAAGACATGAGGGTTAACATGAATTCAAAAACAGAGAAAAATTGTTAACAGAGACTCTAAGAAACAAAAACAATATAATTTTAGGGGGCTTTAAGGAGAATTACATTAATTAAGACTTTTGATTATTTAATCCATTAGTTAATGCTGTTTATATTTACATCAACCCTACAGTTCACTTTAAACTGAAATTTAATTCTAGTACATACCCTTTAGTCTATTAAATACAAAGTGAAAATATTTGGATTTATTTCTTAGTGGGAGAAATCAGTAATAATTAAATATGAATCTTAGGCAATACCTGATAAGTAGTCACCAAAAGATTATTCAACTATTGAAAATGTTATGCTATATAACTAATAGCCATGGCAATAAATGAGTAAATGAACAAACACATAAATAAAAAAATAAAAACAAGAAAAATATTGGTTTATACAAGTATATCTGGAAATTGTCTGTCATGATTCTTAGCTCCTTTTCAGTTCTGTCCTTCTGAGGCCTACCTTTGACAACTTTGAAGTTCAAGTATGTGTATGGTAGAATCTGGCTCCTCTTCTGAAAGCTGCTTTGATTTTATTAATTGGAACAAAATACCAATTTCTTCAATTTGTTCACTTCCCACTTCATTTCAAAGTCAGTTTGAAGCTGATGTGGCGATTAAAACAAATCTCTTCCATTTTGTGATGGAGAGTGGAAGCATATCTTCCAGAAATGTACTTAAGGCACAAATAACGTTAATGAGTAAAAAATTAGTATTTAGAAAAAAAAAGTAAAGTGGTTATAGTTTTATTTATTTTTTAAGATTTGTTTTAGTGTTTGAAAGATGTGATAGAGGGAGAAAGGGAGGAGGGTCCAAAGCAGTCTCCACAGCTGTATATTATTAGTTGTGACAGAGTTTCATTCCACATAGGTGGATGTGGGGCCACATGAGGTAGGAATCAAACTGGGGGCCTCCTGCGTGGGAGGCGGGAACCTTTGCTGCCATCCTCGGGGTTACCAATTGTACCGCACTTCATTCAGCATATGGGTTTGCACAGGCTGGGGCCGGGATTTGATCCTGGACCTCACAGTTGCAAGGCAAACACTCAATCTGATGAGCTGTCCTGGCTTCCCTAAAGTGCATTCGGGAAGCACACCCCAGTTCAGCATGTGGGTCCGTCTGGGCTGGAGCCGGGATTCGATCCTCGGTCCTCGGGGCTTCAAAGTGAGCGCTTAACCCGCTGAGCCATCCCAGCTTTCCCTCCTCAAAGAATTAAGGATAGAATTACCATGTGAACCAGCAATCCCTCTCCTGGGTGTCCACCCAAAAGACCTGAAAACATTAGTCTGCAAAGATATCTGTACCTGAATGTTCATCATCACAGCACCGTTCACGGTGCCCAAGTCATGGAAACAAGCAAAATGTCCTTTGATGGATGACTGGATAAAGAAGCGGTACCTTTGCGCAGTGGAAATACTACTCAATAAGGAAAGATGAAATATGGGCATTTATGACAACAGGGATGGACCTTGAGATCATCATGCAAAGTGAAAGCCAGACAGAAAAAACAAACAAGAACCCTATGATTTCACTCATACGTGGAACATAAAACTGAAAAGTAACAAAGAAACAAAATCTCATGGACACAGTCAATAGTTTAGTGGTTACCTGAGGGTAAGGGTGGGGGAGGCTGAAGAAGGAGGGGAGGGACTCAAATATATGGTGATGGAAAGAGAACTGACCCTGGGTGGGGAACACATATTGCAACACATAAATGTATTGTAGAATTGTATATTTGGAATCTATGCAATTTTTACTAACCAATATCATTTCAACAAGTTTAACAAAACAACAAATAAGTTAAAAAAAATTAAAAAGTGGGTTTCTGGATCCCCACTTTAGAAGATTTTTATTTATTAGGTTTGGCAAGAGGTGGAAGGTTTGCTTCTTTCACAACACTTCAGAGCATGTTGAGGCCGGTTGTTAAGGTTGATGCACTAAGAAACTGTTCAATAAGGTAACGATTCAGGACTCTGAGGCCTAACTCTTTCAGTTGTCTATTATGATGTAAAAAACCACCCCAACAGTTACTAGCCTAAAACCACCCCAGTACTTGATGAGTCTGGAATCTGGGCAGGACTTGGTGGGGAGGTCTTCTCTGTCCAACGTCAGCTGGAGTGGTTTGATTGGAGCTGGATATCTATTGACAAAATGGCTCACTGACATGACTGGCAAGTTGATGCTGGCTGTTGATTGGGAACTCAACCAGGAGGGTGTCAATCAGGAGCTTTGTTTTTTTCCTGCATGGGATTCATAGAGCTGCTTGGGCTTCCTCACAGCATGGCAGCTGAGTTCTAAGAGTGAGTGTTCCAAGAGAAAATAAGTGGAAGCTTCCAGTGACTTAAGACCTGGCCCTTGGCCCCAGAACCAGACAGAACCATATCCTCTGCATTCTATTTGTCAAAGCAGTGAAAGAGCTCTCCCAGATTCAAGGGAGAAATATCAAAGACTTTTTGATTATTTTTAACATCATAGTAACTTGATTTTACCAGACTGTGAGCACTAAAAGGGAATTGAGAATTACTCTAGTCTACTGGCTTCCAAATTAAAGTGGATGATGCACCACTGGGATACAAAAGAAAATATCAGAACATTATTATTTTCATTCTTTCCTTTGGTATGTTATCACATAATAAAATAGTTTTTGCTTTCGGTGTACACTCATGAATTTTAATACATGTATAGATTATTTGTATAGTCACCCCTGCAATCAGCCTACAGAATAAGCTTTAGCACCTTAGAAAGCTCTCTTACGCTAACACTTTGGAATCACACTCTTCTAACTGATAAACCCTGACAAACACTGATGAAATGTTCCATGACCACAGTTTTGTCTTTTCGTGAATGCTGAACAAATGGAATAACAAAGTCTGTTACCTTTAGAGACTGGATTCTCACAATGTTTTTGAGATTCAATTATATTGTTGCATTTAAAGACAAAGAGAGAAAGAAGGACCCAGTAATTCCACTTCTAGATATTTATCTGAAATAACCCAAAACACTACTTTGAAGAGACGTGTGCATCGTATGTTCACTGCAGCATTATTTACAATAGCCACGATACGGGGGCAAACTGGGGTCTCTGAATGGATGAACGGATAAAGAAGAGATGCTCCACACATACAATGGAATATTACTCAGCTATCAAAAAGAATGGAATCTTGCCATCTGCAACAGCATGGATGGACCTAGAGAGAAGTGTTCTGGAGTAAGTCATACAGGGACAAATGCCATATGATTTCACTTATGTAGAGAATCTAAAGAACAAAATAAATGAACAAACAAAACAGAAGCAGATACAGAGAGTAAGTTGATGGCTGCCTGATGGGAGTAGGGGTTGGAGGGATGGTTAAAACAGGTAGAGGGATTAAGAAGTACAAATGGGTGGTTACAAAACAGTCATGGGGATGTAAAGTACTGCATAGGGGACATAGTCAATAATGTTGTAATAACAATATATGGTATCAGGTGGGTACTAGATTTATCAGTGATCACTTTGTAAGTTATATAAATGTCTAATCACTACATTGCACATCTGAAATGAATATATCATTGTATGTCAACTATAATTGAAAAATACAAAACTATAAACACTCACGTAGAGGACTTCATTATGTTTTGACTCATTGTTTGAGAACATATACTTGAGAGGCATGTTTTAAAATGTGCACCATGCTCATACACTGATACAGTATGGTAATACAACTTTTAATTTACATGCACATTAGTGTGAGTTCTCATGAACAGAGGGATAAGGGTGTGTGACCAAAAAGTTCAGAGATTGTGTCACTAATGAAACGAGGTGATGGACATTTGGGGCTTCATTATACTGTACTTTCTACTCTTTTTGTTTGTTTGTTGTAAAATTTATATATTATAAATTTTTAAAAGGTTTGTAGACCTCTACCTGGCCCACCCCACTCATGTGATGGGTTTAGAGCTGAGCCTTGAGTGTTTGATGGACACAGGAGCAGATGGCAAAGTGACATGTGGGCTTCTGCCTCTTCCCCATGTGTCACATGCTAAGCAACCGATGTAGATGAAATATCAAATGACAAAAGGACTTTACATTAACTATGTGTATTCTTACCTTCTAGCATTTGGTTACTACACAGTTGAAAGAATTGATGGATTCTTTAAAAAATCACATTCTAAAAGCAAATTGAGGTGAGCGATACTGCTAGGTTCATGAGAACTGAAAGTCCTCATCCTTTGCTTTGTGTGTGAAAAGATACTGTTTCTGTTTTTGTTACCAATGTCAGCACGTAGTAGGAAAACAACGAGTAAAGACTTCAGCGTGGGTACAGTTCTGCAACACCAGCGTAAAGGAATTTAATTAATCAGCAAGCAGAATGTGACAAACTGCTACTTCTTTATTGTCACTAGCTTCTTGGTTTGGGTTGGGTAACTGTTTATTTACAATTTATTTCATTCTATTATATATATATGGGAGATAAGAACCTGCATCACCACAGTTCAGCAAATGGGTTTGCATGGACTGGGGGCAGGATTTGATCCCAGCCCTCCTGGTTGCAAGGCAAGCGCTCAACCTGTTGAGCTACCCCAGCATCCCCTTATTTTATTTTTTATCTATCATTTCCCTCTGTAATAGAAAACTTAAACCACCCAGAGCAGCTTAGCTTGACTTATACCTGCCAGACGACAGAGTTCTTCCCCTCCCACACTCTTAGACCTTGATGGCCCATCGGCATAAAGGGGACAGGCTGAGACAAGGGATATAAAGGTATATCCTAAGCCAGTCAAGGAACCCAGATTGGAAACAATGACAATGGTTTATTACAGTTTAGCATACCTCAGCTATTTAAGTTCTCACTTACTTCCTCTGTTTTTTTCCTAGCTATAGTACAAGAAGAGCATTGTATTTCCAATGAATAATGTATAATTCATTAGTATTTCCAAAAGTATAGTACCCTTCACGTATAATTGTCTTCTGTCTACCACAACAGCAGGTATTAATGAAATCAGGTTTTTGTCTTGGAGCAATTGGTTCCTGTTATTTGGCAATTATGGAGTATTTAGAGAATAGAACTCAATTTCTCTGGGTTCAATGGCTTAAAATCAACCTCATTACTGTGGAGTGGAATGAAGAGACTTCTTCTACATGGGAAATCTTATGTAACAGAGTTAGAGAAAAAGGGCACTTGCTCTAAGAAAATTCCAATATGCACTGCCTTAGAGACAATAATTCCGAATTAGGTTAAATAGAGAAGTCAGTAGAGATGCTGAGCACATTTTTGAGCATGGCTTTGCCTGCTTGGGTCATAAATACTTAGCTTTAAGCAAGCTGAAGTAAATAAGTTTGTTCATTTTATTCCTTAAACCAGATTTTGAAGTTTATACATGCACACACACACAAACATTGCTAAAGATAAATACACTCTTATTGTAATACCTATTTTACATATACCCTTAGGGCCTGAAATAACCTTCAAGATCTACTGTTAGGAAATGAGACTAAAGTAACAGGTCGCTGAAGTGTAGTATCTGTTTAGGCGATGTTAGTCTGATGACTTGAGATGAGCAGAGAAGGGTCTGAGTTGGTCTCATGGTTAGGACTGAGGAGGGGGAGGCCTGAACCAGGAGCACATATTTTGATAAAGGATGAAGCGTGTGTTATAACTCCCCCTCGGGGGTGTTACTGACATGGTATGTAAAATATGTGTTCTTTGTTGTTTTGGGGTGTGTGGCTAATGCTGTGCCTGTCCTTGATTCTTTCAATCCAGATGTCTGTGTGACAGATGACGCTGCCAGAAACTGACTGGCAGTCAGTGGCCATAGCTAGTGGGAACGACCACATTACCCTCTGTAGTAGTACCATGGGGTGACCGAACTCTGTCACCTCACACTTTACAACACTCTGACTTCCAAACCTAATTGCACCTGAGGGTTACCTGGGGAGCTTTTCATACACAGCTCCCTCGACCTATCTTATATCCAGTCAATGAAGATCTCCAGACAGTGGGGCTCAGCAATGTTCTAAAACATCCCTGGGTAATTCTGATGGTTAGTCCTAGCGAGGGACCATGGCTTCACTCAGTTTCTTTAACAGAGGTATGTTAAAAATATACACACACAGTCATAACTAATCAAACCACTGGTTCATTTAATGTAGTGGATTTTATCTCATGATAGAACCTGGACACTTTTGAAGGCAGGCTATAGAGATCAGAGAGATAAAAATATTCCCAATTTTTCCATAATACCTCAATTGCATAACACAATGTATTATGCATTTCCCTCAACCCTCCATTGAATCTATAATAAAAGACACCTGTGATCTATGATCTTTACCTAAATATATGCCTAGTAAAACTGAACAATGGATAGGGATCATACGTCTGATCACTAAGCTTGATAAAGTTTTCCTATTATTTTGGGGAAAATCTACTTTCTAATATATAGTTCAAAGTGTTCTTGAAGTTGCTAAGACTGAGACATGACTTGTTTCATTCGTTGGAGGAGACAGTGTAAGGCAGGAACAGCTTTGCCAGCTTGGAGACCTCAGGAAATCGTGATCTACTTTCTTGGCTTTTTGTCCCCAATTTGGTATGCTTCATCGAGATGGTCTCTAAAGTCACTTTGGTCTGTGTATTCTGTGATGATAATCATCTTTTAAGAAACTTTGATTACTGTGTTGGCCACTGTCCTACTTGTGTTTACCAGTTAGGTAGGGTGACAGACACAACACCTTCATGCAATAAGTGATATGCAGTATAAGGAACTATCTAGTGGAGTGAAGGCAGAAGTCTCTGAGATCACTGCATCGGTTGATGAAGGAAGGCCTTGTGATAGAGTTTGAACTGGGTCAGGGCCATAAAGAAGAGGAATTAGGTGAAGCTGGGATGGCTCAGCAGGTTAAGTGCTTGCTATGCAACCCTGGGGACCGAGAATCAAATTCCGGCCCCAGCCCGTGTGGAGCCATACGCTGAACTTGGGTGTGCTTCCCATGTGAGAGGTCCCCAGTTCAATTATAGGCCCCCCGGTTTGGCCCCTGGCTCAAGGGGATGTACCTCCCATGCAGGAGGCTCCCAGCCCAGTCCCCCCCACCTCCACCCCCGTGTGGCCCCAGTCCACCTGTGTGGAATGAAATCATGTAGAAAACTGATGGTATACAACTATGGAGACTGCTCTGGGCCCTCCCCCTTCTCTCTGTCTCTCTCTCTCTGTCTCTCTCTGTCAAAAGCAGTAAAATAAATCTTAAAAAAAAAAATAAAGAAGAAGAGGAATTAGGAAATGCCAGGATAGCTCAGTAGGTTGGGCACTTGCCTTGCAACCATGAGGTCCAGGGATAGAATCCTGGCCCCAGTAAACCCATATGCTGAATTGCAGTGCAACTGGTAACTGCTGGGATGGCAGCAATGGTTCTTGTTTCCTATGTGGGAGGCCTCCAGTTTGGTTCTTGCCCTGTGCGGCCCCACATCCACCTGCGTGGAATTAAACTATGTAACAACTAACGATGTACAATTAAGGAGACTGCTCTGGACACTTCCCCCTTTTCTCTGTCTCTCACCTTCTTTCAAATAGTAAAACATAAATCTTAGGGAAAAAAAACCCAAAAAACAGGAGAGGAATTAAATAGGGGGAGAAGAGTGGAGAGGGCATTCTGGGCTAAGTGGGAAGCATGGAGGTTGGAATATACATACATGCGTTGAGCCCCAGCTTTTCATCCCCCGTGAAAGACAGACTGACTCTTCCCATAAAGTAAAACTCCCGTTCTGCATTCCCAAAGCACGTTACGAATAACCATTATGATGGCACTTACCACTATTTTATTCCTGTGTTTTTCTCCCCCTTAGAGTGCAGAATCATTTCCCGTTCACCTTTATATTACCAAGAGCCAGGCCAGGAGATACGTCATATGCAGTAGATTGAGAATCTAAAAATATGTTTCATTAATGGATGGGGAATGGTAGGGGGGTAGGGTAAGGCTGGTGTAGTGATTGTTGTGACACATCACTCAGGTCACCCAAAAGGGACCGAGTACTCATTCCCCCAGCTATTGGTTGTGTGGATGATGGCTGATGGCTCTCTCCTCAGTCACTTTCTGGGAATTGCTCTCAGCTCAAGAAAACGGTCTCTCTCTAGGTCAGGGCCCCTTCCCAGGAGGTGTGCACATCCAATGGCTAGGCCATGCAGGAGTCTCTCCCCTCAGAGCAAACAATTTTGACAGGCTGCCATAACCATAAAGCTCCCGGTGGACCTGCTTAATGTTTTTGTTGGCTTTGCAGGTCAGCTCTCCGCTTTGTACTTCCACTTCCTCCTGATGTGCTGTCCAAGGGCACACTCCATTAAGTTTCTGGTACACAAATTTTCACTTCCCAGTCTGTTTCGCACAGAATCCAGTCTAACACAGCTGGTGTGGCAGTTCAAATTGGCTACTATAGAGGATAAAGTTGGAACAAGTTTGCCTTGAGCCCAAAGGACATGTTTATGGGAATTAAGTTATCCTTACTCACCTGTCAGATAAATAACATCCTAAACACAGAAACTATAATGATTATAATGGTGGCTGGCACTTCTATAGTTGATCAGTGCTTTACAATTAGGCTATATGATGGAAAGTAGCAACCATGAAGTGAAAAAAGAGATTGGTGCCAGATTATAAAGGGTATTACTAATGAATCTGTGGATTTTATATTGTCGATGCGACTCTCTCATTTTTTAGGAAGTTCAAGGGCCTTAGTGAGATCCTAGCTTTAAACCAAAGTTAAGTAATGATTTTATTCATACAAAGGTCTGACAATTAAGTTCACAAACTCATCCTAGAAAAAGTGCTACATACCTCATTGCTGAATAGCATTGTGCTCACCTTCCAAGTACTGCCCTTGGGAAACTATGCAGGAACACCAGTGCCCAGTCTACCCTTCAAAGCACTTTTGGAACTCTTCCTAGAATGGCCTTCAGAGACATTGTCAAATACTCTTGATGTTCTGAATGTCATCAAAATATATTCTTTTCAATATTTCCTTTATCTTTGGGTAAAGAAAAATTCATTGGGGACCAGATAAGGCGAGGAGGGGGGTGGGGGTGGGTTACAATACAGTTATTTCTTTACTAGAAAAACTCCAGAACAGACAAGTATGTGTGAGCTGGTAGATGGTCATGATGCAAAAATCATGAGTTGTAGATGAAAAGTTCAGGTCATTCTTGTCTAACATTTTCACACAGCCTTTTCAGCACTTCTAAATAGTCAACTTGGTTGACTGTTTGTCAAGTTGGTACAAATTCATAATGAAAAATCCCTCTGATATCAAAACAAATGTTAACATCATTTCAACTCTTGATTTAGACTGAGGGAACTTTTTTGGTTATGAAGAATTGGTTTACTTCGACTGTGCACTTTGATGCTTTGTTTTGGGGTTGTATTGGTACTCATGTTTCATCACCAGTGATAACATGGCCCAAAAATTCTCTTGCCTCTCCAAAAAATCTTGGTAAACTTCAACTCTCCTTTACTTTTGTTCATTGGTGAGCCCCTTTGGGACCATTTTTTTTTTGCACACAGCTTTCTCATGCCAAGATGTCTGTTAAGATTTTCCTAACTGTTTCTCTATTGTTGTTTACTTGGTCTGCTATGTTTCTCACAGTCAGCTGATAATTTTGATGCACAAGTTGCCAAATATTTGCAATGTTTTCATAAGTTCTGCTCATTACTGGCCTTCCCGATCTCTCTTCATCAGTGACATTTTCTCTCCCCTCAGAAAAATGTTTCATCCATTTGTACACTGCTGTTTTCTTCATGGCATTATCCCCATAAACTTGGACTAACATGTCCCTGATTTCACTGCTACTCTTGACAAGTTTAATAAGAAATTTAATGTGTGTGCATTGCTGCAATTCAAGCTTTGACATTCTCATCAAGGCACACAAAATTGCACGACAATGAACACCAGTCACCAAGACACCATCACATGTTGACACGAACACAGCTGTCAGACCCTGATATACTAAGGTTATGAAACCTTATCAAGTGATTTGTACAGTGCTTTCAAGGTCAGTGCATGATAGTAAGTTCACAAACTTAATTGTCAAACATCTTGTATTAGCTCACTGAAAAACACCTTCGGCAGAAGGGAAAGTCTTCTATTTGGTCCTTGGGAATTGTAAGACTACACATTGTCCAGCAAGATAGTTGAACACTTAGCCAATGGGTGAGAAGTGCCATATAACACCAACACCTTCCCATGTACGTATGTGCAGCAAATAAAAGTTGAGAATCATTTCCCAAATTTGGTTCCAACACAAGTCTCCCCTAGATACCCTAGTTTAGTGGTTTCCAAACTTTTCCCACTTGTGTACCCTTTTAAAACCCATATTTATAAATTGTACCCTTATTTTAAAACACCTGTTTTAAAATATTGACACATTTGTTCAGTGCCTGTTTTGACATAAAATAGTGGAATGAGGTAATAAGCTAGGAAAGAAAAATTACTACACTAAAAATACAAATCACAGATTTAATTATGTAACATTCATAACAGTTAATTATTGATAATGATGATCACGTATTTAACAAACTTTTAACTTATTATTGAAAATATTCATTTGTGTTATCTGAAAAGTCTGTAATAATTGTTATGCAGCTCACTAGCCAACTGAAACATAGTTAGTGAGACCACTGAGCTTGCTTTGATGCAATTAGTTTCTTGCAATCAGGCTCAAAAGATTCAAGATACGGTCTTAAATCCAGACTTGCATTAAGCTTGTTGCAGTACTTGTTTTTAATGAAGGTGTAAGAAGAAAAAGCTCTCTCCACTAGTTCAGTGTTACTAAATGGCAAGAGGTGTTCACATTCCCCACTGACATCTACTCAGAAGGTAATAAGATGCTTCCTTTTAAAATCAGAATTTAAAGAAGAATCAGACGAAAGTTCCATTAACTGCTTTTTCTTTGATTGATAGTTTAGCTTCTTTAAAGAATTCTTCAGCGGAGGGATCTGCAATCCAGTTGTTTTCTTTACCATGTTGAGAGAAGTACTTATAAAAGAATACATTAAAGACCTTTCAAATGACTTACAGTATTCTCTTTCACGTCTTGCAATAGGTGCAAATCATTCTCAGATAAGAAGTTGTGCCAAGTTTCAAAACTTCATGCTGATCTTTCAGTACATACTTTACAAAAGTTATTTTTCAATCTTGACTCAATTTTGTTGGTTGCTTTGAATATAGTGATTGAGCTATTCTGAAGCCCCAAGTTGATTATGTTTATTTCTAAAAAAATATCTGATAAAAATGCAAGATTTTGAATCCAATCACTGTCCTAAAACTTCGGAGCAAGAGGGAAATGGTGGTCTTCAAAAACATACCTGGACCTCTTGTCTAAGTTCAAACATTGTATACATACTTTGCCATGAGATAGCCACCTTACCTCCATATGCAGAAATAATGTGCTGTGAACACTGTTCATTTCTTTACACAACACTTTAAATGATCTGGATATTCATGGTTGTGACTTATTGAAATGTATAACTTCTACAGCCTCATCAAGAACATCTTTTAGGGAAAGCCGGGACGGCTCAGCGGGTTGAGCGCTCGCTTTGAGGCCATGAGGACCGAGGATCGAATCCCGGCTCCGGCCCAGGCAGGACCCACGTGCTGAACTGGGGAGTTCCCACAGTTCGGTTCTCTGACTGTCTCTGTCTCTCTCTCTCTCTCTATCTGTCAAAAAGTAAAATAGAAATAACTATGCACTGAAGACAAAAAGATAATTTCTCTCTATAAATGTGAAAAGATAAAAAAAAAAAAAAAAAAAAAAAGAACATCTTTTAGTTCACTAGGAAGTGGCTTGGATGGAAGACTTGGTCTATAAATGCAGCAGTGACTCCATAGTACCTGGGGAGCTACTTCTTTAATTAGGCCACGTAGGCCTATAAAACAATCTGAGAGAGGCTTGCCTTGGACAGTGCATACATGACAACCATTTGACCAACTAATGTCCTTTTCATTGAAATAACCATTGATTGCATTAAAAAGACCTTCACCTGTGGTATGTCCTGTCAATGAGTAACAGCGCAATAGGTTTTCCTCAATTTCATTTCCTACCAAGAACCTGGTAATGATGAGCAAAAGAGACAAATGAACAACATCTATCCTTTCACCAGCCTGGATAGAAAATAATTTGCTTTTTCTAATTCTGTCTACTACTATAGCTTCAACATTGTCAGCTATTTCCTGAATTTGTCAAGACATTGTATAGTTTAAAAAAGAGATAGTATTTGTAGATACATCCTTCCTCAAACATACAACAAGCCATATCCTTAATACAAGGAGAAATTACATCTTCAGCTATGGTATGGTTGTGACCACATTCAGTTGTGCAATAAGCAATACGCTATGAAGCTTCAACTATATTCTCATTGTCTTTCTTTCTTGACATCATGTATGAAGTAAGAGTTGGACACTTTTTTTTTTATATCTTTTTATATTTATAGAGAGTAATTATTTTATCTTCAGTGCATATTTATTTTTATTTTACTTTTGACAGATAGAGAGAGAGACAGAGACAGAGACAGCTAGAGAACCGAACTGTGGGAACTCCCCAGTTCAGCATGTGGGTCC
>PVKE010015443.1:0-33448 GCA_004027555.1 Craseonycteris thonglongyai
TGCCCTCTTTGCCCTTGTGCCCATATTTGGAAAGCTATTAAGAAAACCTGAGTGTTTCCCTTTTGGTGCCAGAAGTGGATTCAACCATGCACTCCTGGTCTGTGTAAGGCAACTGTCACCTCAGCCCCGCTCCATAACTATGAGAAAACCCTAAGTCAGTTGCCCCTCTGTTCTCTCAAGACATGTTTGGAACAGCTTTGGAGCCTGGCCTGTTCTCTCCATAAAGCCTCATTATGAAACAGTAATGCTTTTCATACTTCCTTGGTGTGTGTGGCATCATAAGCCTTTTCATCCAAATCAAAATTAGGGTAAGAGGTTCATCCTCCATCTGTGGAGTCCTCGACAATACATCACCACTAATCCTGCAACCATTCAGTTAGTATAATCTATTTACAGATGGGTAACCTGGAACACAAGAGAAAAACTAACACTCTGTTCTGTGTGTGTGTGTGTGTGTGTGTGTGTGTGTACACAGAGTGATAGAGTTGGCTAGATGGCTAAGAAGAAAATTGGGAAAAAAATTATTTTTATAAGCTTAAGAAAATCCCTCTTATTTTTCTCTGAGAAACAGCAACTTGAGAGACTTAAAATACCAGATGGTATTTTAATATCTAGTGGTAGAGATAGATAATGTTTTATAAAGTTTTATAAGGTCCTTTATGGGTGTTCAAAGAAAAAATATAATGAAAATTGATATTTCACAAGTTCCTGACAGTTCATAACCAAATTGTGACCAACTTTTTTCTCCTTGCTGGTTTAGAGAAAACACCATTAAAATGATTACCTTCTAGAATTTATCATCAGAGTTTCAGTGGCACTAGAATGGTATGTCTAGAGTCTTTTTATTCCTCATCTTTCCCTTCTTTCTCTAATTCCAATACCCTATCATAGAGCTGTACTGAGCTCCTGTTGTCACAAGTAACTCTGATTCCGTTGTCTATCCAGCAGAAGCACACACAGAGAGTAAAAGCTTTGTGCCTGGGAAACAGCAAGGTGCCCACTCATTGCCAATATGAGCACATTCTGTAAGTATTATGGCTGTAACTAGTCAGTAGTATCTGCCATGCAGAGTGTGGTAAACATCAGTTATAAGAGAGATTTCTGAGAACTCAAGGCAGAGTTCATGGAATGCTACCTGTTTCTCAAAATTTTCCATTGAAAGTAACTCTATGGGTGTTTTGGTAAAAGATCATGAAACATCTTTCTGACGTATAACTTATTTTATTGTATACTCTTTGCAATTTGTTATTCTTAAGAAACTTCAGTTTCTTGAATCTCTTCAATTTCATCTCATAACATTAAATTCTTTTGTTAATGTTTATTTCTCTACAATAATTTTCTTATGCAAACATCATTAGCCACAGTCATAGGTTTTTTTTATCTTAACTATAGAAAACTAATGTCCTCTAGTTTTTGCACTTGTCTGCACATTTGTATTCTATAAATTCATTTTCAACATATCTTTTCTTTTTACATACTCTTAACATGTCTAGTGCAAGAGAGTTTTTCTTGGGAAGCTGTTCTTTGTACACAGTCTAGGGATATATACAGTGGATGTTTGCCTATAGCTGTTAAGAGAAAATGGAAGACGGACCAGAAAAGCTTACTTTCTTGAATTCTGAGAAACCTGAAAATAATAGCTTCAATTTCAAATGAAGTGAAAATGCAAATGGCTATTAAATGTCACATTATTACATTAAGTAGTGCTAAAGTAAATCATGCTATACTTGTAGTTGTCTACCCACCATATTTACTATTACTCAAGATGGCCATGTACTCACCGTGACAAACAAGCACTGTTACGTGACTATTCGTGTAGTTAAATTACATAAGGAGAAGTTCTGCCGAGGAGGTGAAAGAAGGAGCCTGATCTTTCAACCATCAAGAAAGCACTGATTGAGAATTTACTCTTGGAGAGCCATGGAGACTTTAGACAATAATGTTTGGTACCCTGCTAGTGACTCCAGAAAGTTCTTAAAACAAACCATGTGGTATTGAGTTTGGGAATAGCCCCAGGACTTTATATCACAGCATTTTAAGTTCCCTGTGGTCAAATCAACATCAGGCAGGTAACATAGGGCAGGAATCTCTACTCTCCAGCACCTTGCATATTGTATGTGGGAATCTAAGTACATATTCAGAATGGAAATCAGGATTATTTGGATTCATATTATACCTCTTTATTTAGCCTTTCAATAGTTAAACAAATCACTTAATTTCTCTGAACCACAATTTTCTCATCATTCAAATGGAAAAATTATACTCTATCTCATAGGAGCAATATAAGAATTGAGTGAGATAATGCTTTGGGACTGTCAGCTCTATACAAATGTTAATTGATATTTTTGTCCCCCCAGTTTCCTATTATTTGCATGGTCATTTCTTTTTTTATTGTTATATTTATTAGGGTTACATTGGTTAGTAAAAACTACATAGGTTCCAGGTGTACAACTCTACAGTACTTTGTCTCCATGTTACCATTTGTGTCCACCACCCAAAGTCAGCTTTCTTTCTCTAAAACTGAAAGTAACAAAGAACCAAACTTCATGGACAGAGTCAATAGTTTAGTGGGTATGGAGGGTAAGAGGAGAAGAGGTGGAAGAGGAGAGAGGGCCAGTTAAATATATGGTGAGAAAGCGTGGTCACTTTTGAGTTTATGCAAGTGTTTTTTTATTTGATTTTATGGTAGTGAGGATGCTTTTGGAAATGATGGTGTTTTAAAGTATGCTTTTTATGAAATTCAACTAAGCAACTAAATTTACCATTTCTGACCTCACTTTCTGAGCTATATTAAAATGTGGTCTAGAATGGACCACAAAGACAAATGCCATGGGCAAAAAAAGGCACATAAATTCTAAGCAGCGTGCTTTAATGTAAACCATAGCACACCTTTTTTTTATAAAGTTGTGTCAATTAATTAAAACAATATTTAATTAACTGAAAAATACTGTATACCCTGTGGAGCTAAACACTGAACATCTAGCCCCAAGCTAGTATGTAGAATGCCCTAAAGATCTCAAAAATTGGTGCACTTCCAAATACACCTTAGAAGTACATACATAGCTTTAGAGAATGAGGATCGTGGGAGGGTCGGTGAAGTGGATAAAAGAGATACTTATACCTGCTCTCCTATCACAATGAAAACTGTAACACTTCTACAAGTCAAATTTTTGACATTTGGAATTAAAATGTTATGGCATCAAACCAGCTTTGCTTTGAGAGAACCAA
Source organism: Craseonycteris thonglongyai (assembly GCA_004027555.1). NCBI lineage: Eukaryota > Metazoa > Chordata > Mammalia > Chiroptera > Craseonycteridae > Craseonycteris > Craseonycteris thonglongyai. The sequence goes on from PVKE010015443.1 coordinate 3,229, forward strand.
AAAGCTCACCTTCCCCCCACCAAAAAAAAAATTATTAATTCATTAAACTAAAAAGAATGAGTTACTATAAATTCATGGAGTATACTATAGGGAGGGACCAGAAACATACTTCATAAGTGTCAGGTAAATGTGTCCTTTTCTAGGCAGTTTGAGATATAAACCTCCTAGACTTCATTCCTTTATCTAATTTAGCCTCAGGTTCTTAGGCACTCAAAGTACTATTATCACCTTATGGGTGAAAGAATAACAGTCTAGAGATGTAAGGGGGCTTTGCCAAGCAGGAGTAGCTGTAAGTTCCTGAATGAGTCTTGAAGTTCAAGTTTTCTTACTCTGAGTAAAGTTGTTCCTCTCTGCTGACAGTTTTTTTAAAAACCTAGCACATAGCTGTTTTTCTTGACTAGTTTTAGTAAAAGCCTTCTCAGAAAATGAGGGGCATACATTTGGGGAAATTAAGGTTTCTTTGTCCCAGAGGATAATGAGCATTTGCCTGCTGACCTGCATCTGTGACCTGACGAGGAGTAAATGCACTTCTCTCGATGTGTACAGCTTGTCCTCTGTCTGTGAGTTGTCATCCATGAAGAACACCCTGGAGTGTCAAGCCCTGCTTTCAGAATGCCTGTGGGTCAAGTCCCAGTGGACAACCTATAATAATGAGCAACACTGCCGGAACATTAGAGATACTTCCATAAATTTCCAACCTTCACTTAATCTCACTCTGAAAAACATCCGAGCAATTATTTTAGTAATATTATTTTCATTGTTAAACATATTGTTTTGTATAAAATTATTTTAAAACAACTTCACTGTACTTAAATCTGAAACTATGTTTTTGCTGTACCTCAGTAGATCCCAGACCAATGTATATAATATAATGCAATTATTTTTGTTTTGTTTTTTATTAAAATATATTAGGTTTGGTCCTCTAATATCCTTTTTTGAGAGAAACCAAATAGATTATTCTGAAATTCAAATGATTTTCTTAAAAAAAATGAGTTATTGCAAAACAAATCTATTATCAAGGAATATGAAAAAAACAAAAATAATAAGATTACATACAAAATGTCATTCTATAAAAAAATGGACACCTATTCTTTAATTAACTAATTAATTAAGCAAGAAGACCTTGCCCTGTACATACTTATATTCTATAATAGATTCCTATGTACAAGTGTAGACGTTCCGAGATTTTATCTTCTACTTCACTCATTTTCTTTTTTGGAAGGCATATAGTGACCTTCGAGAGAAGATGATGGATGATAAGTAAGAACAACAGCCCAGTGTTGAGCAAAAATGTAGCCTTCATATTTCTTCAAGTGGCTGTTAACACAGGGTAAAGGAACAGACAGGCTCAACTCCTAAGAGAATCGGCTTAAAAGTATAGTGAGTCCCTGTCCCTGATGGAGGAGATCAGTTCTGTAAGATAAAAGCAATATGTTTTAATTTACCTTCAAAGAAAACTGAATTTTATTTAAATTTGTATGTCTGCTAACTTACATGTTTCTATTTTAATCAAAGTTTTTTTCAATTATAGTTTACATACAATATTATACTCATATTGTATGTGAGGAAATATATTTGTAACCTGAACATCCTGAGCCAGTTCTCTGTGTTGACTAGGAGACATTAAAGAACTACAGCCATACCTCATTGTGTTGTGCTTTGCTTTATGGTGCTTCACAGATGTTGTGTTTTGTTTTTTTTTCCAAATTGAAGGCATGACCCTCCACCAACAAAACGTTTACAACTTGCTACTTTATGATATTCACTTCATTGTGGTGGCCTGGAACAGAATGTAAATGCCACCAGAAACAGACCCGAAGGCAAAGAGGGGAGGTGGCATAATCACATAGTAAAAGGGCAAGTGTTGGACTTGAATGAGCTGAGATCATATAGTGACTGTGCTGCATTCTAGCTGACTAACGTTGAGTGCATATTAATGTCTCAGAGCCTTAGTTTCCTCATCTCTAAATGGAGCCAATATGTTATTATTTTGACTAATTTTTATGGGTAAGTAGTACTTGACTTAAATATTCAGTACACATTCGACATTACTATTCATAAGTCTAAGGGTTCTGTCTTCCTTATAGAACCTTAACATTACAAATCACCTCGAACAAATATTATACCACAGGAGAGGAACACATCCATCCATCACTCTCTTTTGGAATGTGGATGGATGACTGTAAATCTCCACTAAGTACAGATTTTTAGAGTAAATTGTTCAAATGAAGTGATGAATGCATTGGCATAGCAGTCATTTTCTTCTTTTATATGAACACGGGCAACACCTAGGTTTAATTATTTCTCAAACTGCCATTCTAAATGTCATTAATTTGTGTGTCAGGGCAAATCATGATCCAGAATTAGTTTGTTCTTGATGTGGATACTTATGGCACAGGGAGGCAAGTACCACAAAGTGAAGTTTCAATTACAAGACCCCAGAATTTTGAGCTCTGTCTCCAAATGGTGTTAGGAAACACACTGCTAAACCGAAAGCTGGGTTTTCCATTTAAAACCGGTCTGGGCCAATGCTCTGTAATAGCGGTCACGCCCAAGCCTGCCCAGACGGCACAGACACACTTTCTACCCCTGCTCCCCACCCCCACCTCCTTCCTCCCTCTCTCCACCACTCAGGTATCTTGCTGAAGCCTCCTGCCACTTGGAATTGAGAGTACAACTGGTGGCCACACAAAGAGGACAATAAACATAAATGATCCCTGCAGGTAATAGGTTTGAAATGACTGTGTTCCTCGGTAACTGGATATAATTACAAGTACCCTGAATTCCATGGGGCAATGATGCAATTATCACTCTCATTTCCAAAATAAAAGAGAAGGATCACAACAGTATTGCCACAATTCAATAATGTGAGAAAAAGGATCTTACCAAAAGAGATATCAGGACTTCTGCATATTTTTCTCAGTGCTTTTACTTTGGGAGCCTGTGTATTTGTAAGTCTAAAAGCGTACACACCTATGTGATTCAAGCCATACAATGCAAGGCGTCCCTATCGTGGGAAGGCTGCTTACTGCAGGGTTCCTTAGTAAGTTAAAAGTAAAAAAAAATTAAAATGTGGGAATGTAATGAGTGATATCACTGCACTGTAGCGTGGGCAGGTTACTGTATATTTGGATAGTAATTAAAGACAATTGAGTGATACTTCCCAGCCTAATGAGTGATTCTGCCAGAGCCTCACAGCGGGGAACCCCCCGTGTGATACTGTGCATTTCTATAGGAATTACAGGGGTAATGAGTGTTATGGCTGCGGTGTAACAGCAGGGTGCACTGCTTGCTGTGTTTCCTGAAAGCTCTGTTGCGATTAGAAGGCAAAATATGATTGCTACTTTGCTAGACACCCATCATGATCTGTTCCTATACTGTTGCATACTAATTACCAAATCACATACTGCTATTTCCCAGGGTATTTACTTTGGGAAAATAAGAACACTTTAAAAGTTGATTTATTTTATTATGGTTATTATTATTAATTTTACTTTGCTATTTTGGCTTAATGACTGCCATTCCAATTCGGATATAGAATATATAATTGTGAACTTGTTACTATTTGTCATTACTGACTCATATACCATTTGCTGTTGCTTTTCCTGGGCTTTGGGAGCGGGGTTGCCATTGTGTTTGTGCCGTTGTTCAAACCTCACAGTTCAAGCGGGAGGGAGGGCATAGCAGAAAGAAGGAAAAATAGGCCTCTCACACATACTCATCCTGGACACTTTCATGGTAATATTTGAATATTCTGCATCTACAGCCCCTCCTTAGATTCAAAGAATAGTGCCCATACCTCAACCAAGAGGACACACAGTCAGCAGAACAGAGCCTCAAATCAGCCAATATTTGGATTTGACCTTACATGATATAAGTACAGAGAACTGTCTTGGTTTAAAATAGTTTCACTTTGTGTCGGTACATAAACTAATTTCTTCTCACCTTCCTAACAAACCACATTAACATGGGACATATTAACAGGAGAAAATAATCAGATTTTGTATATACCTGCAGGGGTACAATAAGAGCTGGGTAGATGGGATAATTGACACTTGCAAGAGAATTTTGAGCTAAGTAGAAAGCATGGTTTATTTTGTTTTTGTTTTTTTATTGTTAAATTTATTGGTTGTGGTGTGAGAATTCAAAGGGCAGGAAGGCAGTCAGTCCACTTGGAGCAAATGTTTTGTAGATGAATGTTTGCTGGGCCATTTTTAACAATGGGCCACAGGACTGTGAACAAATGGACCTCACTAGGTTCTACTCTATCATGCACTGTTTCATACTAAACTGTAGTTATCTACGATGATGTCTCCCTTCCTGGAATAGGTCCTGTCTCTAAAGGCCTCTTAGGCAGTTAGAAGAAAGGTCAAAGGTTTTTTCTGAGTCTTTCTTTCCTTAAAAATAACTACGGCAGCTTAAAAATAATATCCTAAGGGTCATACTTTGGGGTGGCAAGCCCTACTTGCCTTCAACTTACTGTCTATATCAGTGATTAAAATATCCCATAGATTCTGATGTTTTCACCTTGGAGTCTGTCACTGGTTTAATCGTTGATTTTCACTTGGGAGAATATGACCCATGTACATGCAGAAGAAGTGCTTTGGGTAAGCAGGTGGGAGCGTAGGATTCTGGTCTGTCTCTACCCTTATAGAGATTACACCTGATAACTGAGGCAGAAGCTAAAGGGTATGTGCCTTAGAGTCTGACTGCCTGAGTTTAGGTCCCAACTTTACCACTTATGAGTGGGAGCTCCACAGGCAAATGACTTAATTTATCTGAGCCTCAGTGTCCTTACTTGTAAAGAAGGAAAAATAATAGTACCTGCTCATAGTTGTAAGATTTCATGAAAGAATCAGGTCATATGCTTGTCAAAATGCCAATTCAGAGTAAATTCTCACTAAATGTTAGGTCTGATTATTATTGAAATTGAGTCATTTTTAACAAGATTTACTTCTTATTGTTTGAGAGAAGGTGAGAGAGGAAGAGAGAGAAAGAGAGAGAGAGAGAGAGAGAGAGAGAGAGAGAGAGAAGTGGGGCAGGCCCAGAACAATCTCTACAGTTGTACATCATTAGTTGTGACATGGTTTCAATCCACACAGGTGGATGTGGGGCTTCATGAGGCAGAAACTGGACAGGGGCCAAGATGAGAACCTTGGCCACCTTGTCATCCCAACGGTACTAGGTTAGCCATAGTTAAGCATATAGGTTTGCATGGGCCAGAGCTAGGAATGGAACTCCAGACTCGCTGATTGTGAGGAAAGCGTTCCACTGCTGAGCTGTCTGGGCATCCCCTCAACCTGTTGCATTTTAATAGGAAAGTATTATTATTTGCTCCTTATGGTTCCTTTTATCTCCCCAAATCTTGGATACAGTGATATTTTGTCTTTGAGGATATGTCAAAGGCAGAAAATAGACACATGCCACAAAATTAGGGCTACTTCCTCTCCTGAAATCTCTTTTCACCATTCACCACTTTCATACACTAGACAGACAATAATTTTGAATTTTAGCTGTGATAGGAACAAGAGAAAAAGAACCCCAGAGTGATCAAATGGGAGGCAAGATAAGTCCAGCCAACATTAACAGTATTTACAGCTCTCCATGTGGAATTAAACTCAGAAGTGGCAACCAAATGAGAGAAAGCTGTTATGAGGTCAAATCAGCGAGTTATATAAAATGTTCTTGCTACAAGAGTCTGTGTGAGGAGTGTTGAAATTTCTCTCGCTTTCAGGATTTCTCTAAAGAAAGAATTTTAGGTTGAAAAACGCTCCTCTATCCATTTTCACCCATGTACTATTTAGTTTTCCTGTAAATTTCTTCCAACTTGAAATTGCTTTTATACCATCAAAGATCCTAGGGGCTAAAAGAATTTCTCCCATTACTACATAGCACAGAGAAACTTAGAAAGTGACCCTCTCAACAGAGAGACTAGAACTCTAGTCAGTTACTGGGAATAAGCTTCTGTACTCAGTATTGTAGAAAGTAAGAATAGGAGAGTGAACCTTCTGTATTAACAGTTCTGGGCAATGAGAGACCTTAGGCATTTGATGGAAACTTTAAACTTACATAGAACTGGGACAGTTGAAGAATGACTGAATTCCCTGCAATTAGTCTTAAAATTACCTACATACTGAAGCCCATGCTGACAACAAACAGCATAGAATTGAATGTCAAAGGATCTGCTAGTGGCATAAACTGGATAGATCAGAAAGTTAGTCGGATCCAGATATTTTACCTTCAAGCCATGGTACCTATGGCTGTTACCAACCCATACTGGATAGTATCAGTGTTGGGTATATAATAACATACACATTAATTGTTTAGTAAATCAGATACATTTCAAATATCAGTGAGTGGGTTCTTAGTGTATTAACCTTTTCATAGTTTTTGTAAACCCTGGATAGAGAAATAAATGGAACAGACCAAGAGGATAATTGCAGACGAGGTCTCTCCTAGGCAGAGACGTTGGGCTTGGTGGGTGGGACCCTGGCAGAAGTGTTTCTCCTTGTGGCTTATTCCTTGGCTAGGTAGGCCACAAGGCACATGTGGCCCTGCAAATCTATTCCCTGCTAATGTGGTGTCCTCTGTCATTTCACTGTTGCACGCCCGTCCATCTCTGTGAGCACCATTTTTTATTAATCAGCAAAACGTTTGGGCCTTTGAAATTGAAATGGATTTCAGTCTTCTTTATATATTAATTATTGATAAATGGAGCCCTGGAGACAAGGAAGAACCCCGGCATGATTAAAGACAGATAGTTTTTAATTTTATGTCTCTTGCAGTGACAGAGAAATTTAGTTTAATAGGAGCAATTTTTCAAAGGAGATGTAATCATGAGGGAGGGTGTATAGAAAATAGGCAAAGCATATTAAAAAGAAAAGAACTGGTAGGAGACATTGATTGATTCCATTGATTACCTAAAAATTTCCTACAAGGCATGAACTAGAGGTAGGGGCAGAAATCGCTTGACAGTTGTATCTGTACTTCTGAGGATATGAACTGTAACCCAAGAATCAGATTTCATTACCGTATATTATTTTCAGAGGCTTATGTTTTCTACTAAGACAGTTTTATATCTTTGACATTGTTTCAGTGTTCCCTAAAATATACAAAGTCTCAAACAGCCTTAATTATAGAACATCCCAAACATAATATAAAAATGCCATGAGGCATAGTAGGAAAACTATCAAGCAAATGGGATTGTTGAGTCTCAGCCTAGTTTCCTCATTGATTAGCTTTCCTTGAGGCAGTCACTTAACCTTCTAGAGTCTCAGTTTCTCCATATGGAGAACAGAGATACTGTCCTTTCTACCAGGTCCACAGATAGGAGATCAAACAGAGAAATTATTATAAATAGCTTCTGTGACTCTTGTTACCTCAAGAAATCTAAGATTCTCTGGTAAAACATAAGTAAATCTTTTCATGGTGCCCTCAGTTACTAATTATTCCATGCCAGCATATTTCTTCTTTATTCTCCACATAGATGACTAATCGATTTCAGCTCCATAGATAGATTTGAGTCCTCTGATGATATTCTAGAGTATATTCTGGGATCTGGAGATTAAAAAAAAAAAAAAGAAAGAAAGAAGGAACACATATTGTAACACATAGATGACATACTATAGAGTTGTACACCTGGAACCTATGTCATTTTTATTCACCAATGTCACCTTAACAAATGCAACAATAAAGAGAGAGAGAATAAAAAATCATTGGCTGCACCCCTGAAAATTTCTCTTTCTTGAGAACTCGTGTCTTGTTGAAGCACCTGTGTTTCTAAGGGCTCCTATGATTGACAGGACCCCACACCAATATTTCTCACCGCTACTGCCAATTTAGCACCATGAACCCTCCAGTGTTGTATTTCAAAGAGCCCACCAGGAAGGGAAAAGCATTATGGGAGGATGGATAGCACAGGAAAATGAAGTAGAGGGAAGGAAGAAGGGGGAGGGGTTGCTTTTATTCTGAAGTATGAGAACAGCACTGGGTCTAGGCTCAACTTCAAGTTTGCATACTTAAAATTTGTTTGTTTGATAGTGGAGTTGGGATAAGAGGGGTTGGGGGTGTCTCTAGATACTGCCCTGCCTTGCTCATTTCAGTGATTATCTCTTAACTGGCTTTCCATATTCATCTTCCTAAAACCTTTCAGTATGCTCTGATCCTGCTCAGAAAGCCTTCCATGGCTCTCTCTGGCACCACACTAAATCTCTCTTTCTTTATTTCATTCCTCCTTCCAATCTCCCTCTTCAATTCACTTTATGTCGGGATGTGTCTCACATCTCCTCAATAATATTGCCAGCTTCCTTAGAGTGTGAAGCCCATCTTCACAATGATTCCCCTGTAACTTTCAGAGAGTCAGAAATCAATAAAGGCTTCAGGATTGATTGTAACTCTGTAATTTAGCACTTGCTTTTACACTTTTATATTTCATTCTAATTCTTGGGAGCATAACTGTTTTCACTGGATTATATTTTTTAAAGTAATAATGCTGTCTTGAATTTTTTATACACCTGAAGGAGCTATCCACATTTGACTTTAAAGAGATCTTTGCTAATTGACTGATACTGAGATATAAGTTTTCTGGCAATAAAGTCATTTTTCTCTGTGAACTTTACAGTACCATATGTCATTCTTCCCTAGTCTACCCCCCTTTCTTTCTACTGGTAACTCAACATACATACAAACACACAGGTACAGGGAAACCCAGCCAGGAACAATTATCATTAAGGCTGCATTTTGTAGAAGGTATCAGAGCCCCAGTTTTCCTGCTCTGAGTACCAGGGTCTCTACTGCCACTGACCCAGCTCCACCAAGCACGGGTGTCTGTCCTTAACCCCTGAAAGCATACTTTAAGGACTCCATGACAACAAATACACTAGTTGAGAAAAACTAAACCTACACTTGTAATGAGAACTGCATACACTTTATCACACAGATAGCTTAAATATGCTGCTAATTATAGACACTGTTTAATACTCATCGATATGGGCAAGATATTAATTGCCTTTCTGGTCCATTTTGTATTCTTTCTATTGTTTCGGTTTAGCATGGCTCCTTGGTTTGCCTGCTGAGATTGGTCTGGTCTTTGTACTGAGGTTTTATTACTATTTTCAGAAAATTCTAATTTGTTATCACTGTTTTGCCAAAGGAGGCTTTGCTTTCCTTCAATAAGCTTTGCATAATGTTGGCTGCCAGCCTTACTTATTAGGCCAGAAATAATCGTGCTTTGCCCCAGCTCACCCTCTTTTTAATCTGAGGATTCTGGGTTCTAGCCAACAACATCTAGACTCTGCTTTCCTTTTTTCCCCTCTTTTAAATTATGTTGGATTTAGTTAGAATATGAGCTGAAGACACGTTCTACCACTAGATAGACACAGGCACACTTCCTCTGTCAAGGTACTAAACAACCTGTGTGTGTGTGTGTGTGTGTGTGTGTGTGTGTGTGTGTAGGATACCATGTAATTATTGCTTATAGTGTTGGGTGAACATGTGTGAAAAATGAGCTCTCTGTGAATTATCAAGGTCAGTCAGTTTCCAAGGATTCTCAGTCTTCGAATATGGACAGAGCACTTCTCATTACACTCGATACTACCCCTGAGGCTGAAAGAAGAAACATAGCTCAAAAGAAACTTAAATTTACAACGAGGATTGTAGGGCATTAGGCTCACTGGTAGGCACAGGTTCATTTTTAGAATGCAGATGAAAGATACCCCAGGTCCAAATGACACTGTGTACGCTAAACCATAGTACAAATTATGAACTGTATCATTCACTAGCATATTACATATAATGCAACATTTCTAAGAGCCTGGTGAATGATGCGATCTGACTGAGTAATTTCAAACATGATTGGTATCTTTCATTCTTTAATGATACTCACCAATTGCAGGAATTCACTTTAAGTTATGAAGTGTCCCTTTATGGGATTTGTGTTACAACGGTAGGCTTGTTTAAATGTTGGATAATAGGGGCTTTTGTTTTGCTCTGCTTTGTAGTTCTCTTTTTGCTGACTAGAGATATTTGTTCCTAGTTGGTATTATCATCATAATGACCCTGCCAGAAGTAATACGGTAATATTAGAGGCCAAGAGGGTCTCCAGCCAGGTGATTGTGGGACCCCGATGCCAGAATTAGATTCCCTGACCCCAAATCATATCTCAACATAATTGGCTGCAGCGACACAAGGAGAGAGTGAGAAAGAAAGAACGTCAGCTGGTCTGATAGAAAGGTTACAGGCGTTTATATCTAAATTCTCGCCAAATGTACCATTTTGCATCTGATGGCACAGGATTAGGAAGGGAATAAAATGCAGTTTTATCAAATGTTCAAATAAATAGCCTAACCACCCCCTTTTCCGCTTATATAGATTTAAGCATACCGTAATAAAGTTTCAGGACTAAGAAAGACACATTTAGCAGAAGTCTGGCTGGATGTCCCCCCCTTTTTTTACCCTTCTCTGCTAATATAGTAATTAACCTTTTAAACAATCTCCTCACCATGCTAGTGACATTCCTCATTTTTCCCCCATTACTCCCTGTTCTGATGCCAGAGCTAGACCAAGCATTGTGACAAAGAATGAGAGATTTCTGGAAATGGTAAGAGTTTATCTGGGGTCTATCAGTGTCCTTTCAAGGAGTGTGACCCATGGGGACACATGAGCATTTAGAAAAGGAGCTTCAAGGACTGGGACTCATAATAAGTACCTGCTTCTGACCTCCCTTCTCCTCACTAGCCGATCTCTCTCATTCCCTTCCCTGTGGTACCACTTACAGCCAGATATCCCATTTGATTTTCTACAACTTGGTATGATTTACTGCCTTTGCATCCTTTCCCTCCACTACTCAGTCCCTGCAGCTATATACTCCCTGGTTTTCCAACTCACAGGGCATCGATGACCTGATCGCAGAAACCCTTCAAGGCAGGACAATGATTTTCAGGCATTTGTTTCAGCATTTGAAGTTAATAAATATTCCTCACCTGAACATAATCTTCTGGTGATTTGGTGATGGTAGATCAAATCATTCATGTGTTCCTTCCTTTTAAAGCCACACTTTGAACATACACATACACAATTCGTTATGTGTAAGGTGTTCTGCTCGACACCATGGAACTTAGGAAAGTGAATTAGCTATGTTCCCTCTTCTCACAGTTACCACTGAGTGCTCTCTCGTGCCATCTGCATACAAGTGATTGTGGGAGCCATGGAGCGGATAATCTCCTAGGGAGAGAGTAATAGGGAAAGAGCCGAAGGCAGAGGTTGGAGCCACAGGGCTCAGTCCATGTTTAAAATGCAAAATGAGGGAGCAAAGCTGATTAGAGAGACAGACAAGAATTGGCCACGTTGAAGAAAGAGAGTCACAAAGATGCAGGGTTAGAGGGGTCTGAGGAGAGGCTCATTGGAGGGGGTGGGCACCGCAAAGTCTCAGTAAGGCCGAAGAAGATCACACCTGGGCAAAGGTTATTGTGTTTGGCAATTAGGAAAAAGCTGGTGCCTTTAAGAAAATTGGTTTCTAGCGATAATGGGAATGCAGCTGAGTTGCACTGGTTTGAATTGTGACATGTTTGGTGAGGACATAGGTCTATGAAGTAAATTCTTTCGAAAAGTTTGATTTTAAGGGGAAAAATAGAGTAGAAAGGATCTTAAGAGAAAGTAACACGTGTGCTTTGCTGTGTAGTGTGGTGGGAGTGGAAGGTGGAGCTGTAGTATCAGTATGATTTGAGGACAGGAGTATACTGCACATGGGAGAGATTTACAATGGAGGATCTGGTGGTGAAGGAAAGAGAAAGAGAGAGGTTGATGGAACCATATCCTGGAAGAAGTGGAGAAATATGGGCAGAACTGGGGAGATACTGATATATTTTGAATATCAGCTTAAGGGTGAAATAGAGAATTGTTTTTTCTTTAGAGAAAGAAGAAATCATGAAAGGACAGTGACATTTGGTGAGATGGCAAAATAGCCAGCTAGTGAATGCATGGCTATCCTGAAATTCCTCAGTCAAAAAGTTTAAATCACTCCCTGAGTATCCTGGACTTGAGTATACACAGTGCTAAATATATGATGATGGAAAGAGTTGTGTACCTGGAACCTATGTAATTTTTACTAACTAATCTAACCCTAATAAATTTAACAAAAGAAAAAGAAAAAGAAATTCCTGTGGTAGAGGTTGCAATAGACAATCAACGGATACATCCAAGATTAATGAATGGTTCTAACGGTCCAGTTGAAGTTCTAGAGTAAGAATTTTCAGTCAGATGGTTCAGCACAGCATCCTTTCTATTTCTCTCACAGTGACAGGTAACCAGTAGTTGTGTTTATACAGCCAGGAGGATGGGCAAATCCAGAGCTTCCATGTCCTCTTTAATAAGTAGATATTCTGAGCATTTACAATCTATTCCAGGCACTGTATTAGGCTCCGACTTTCTTATGGCAGCCACATCATATAGCATTAATACTATCTGATCAATAGGAAACTTGCTCTTAAGAGGTAAAATAGCGGGAAGCCGGGATGGCTCAGTGGGTTAAGTGCTCATTTTGCAGCCCCAGGGACCGAGGATCAAATCCCGGCCACGGCCCATGCGGAACCATATGCTGAACTGGGGAGTTCTCCCAGTTCAGTTCTCTCTCTGTCTCTGTCTCTGTATCTCTCTGTCAAAAAATAAAATAAATAAAATAAAGTTAAAAAAATAAAAGAGGTAAAATAACTTGCCTCAAATTATACAACTGTAACGTTGCAGAGGCAGACTAGCAATAAAATCTTAGACTATGGAGCCTGATCTGCTGGGTTTGAATCCCAGTTTTGCTATTCAAATTTGGACACATTCCTTAATCTCACAGAATCTTAGTTACTGTATCTGTAGAGGGGAGCTAATGCTATTTTTTACTTAATTTGCTTTATATAAGATTAAATGTGTTACTACATGTAAATCACATATAATAGTACTTGGCTTATTTTGGTATTAGCTACTCATAATATGATTATCAACATTCTGATTTTCCAAATTAAATATCAGTATTTTTTTAAACTTTTCCATAATCTCTCAAACTGTGCCCTACAAACCATAAATTACCTATGGTGTTTTCAGGCAAAAGAAGACACCATGGCTATAAAATCTTGGGAAATAGATGTTAGATCAAATTCATCTAGTGTCTTTACTGCAAATGACTGAGAAGCTCTAATAGGTTAATATATATAAGGAACTTCTAATATGGGGATATAAAAATATCATTAATACTACTTAGCTAAAATCTATACAAAACTTATTTTCCCTTCAAAACACCTATTGGCATTTTGAGAATTATTATTTTACTGTGGAGTATGCTTGCAAAACTATTATACTGCACTTGGGCAACTGAAGAGAACAATTTTGAAAAATTGATCTATGCGGGTGCAATTGGGATTTAGGAAAGCTGAGTCAGAGAAAGGGGCTGATACAATTCTGAGGCTCACACAGAGGGCAGAAGTAGATTCAAGACATGGTAAAGCATAGGAAAGGGAGGTGAGGAGGTGGGAAAAGAGAAAACACTATAATATTAAAACCTTGAAGCTAGGGAAGCCAGGATGGCTCAGTGGGTTAAGCAATCACTTTGCAGTCCCAGGGACCGAGGATTGAACCCCGGCCACAGCTCGTGCGGACCCACATGCTGAACTGGGGTGTAGCCCCAGTTCAGTTCTTACCCGGGTGAGAACCTGGCCCAGTCCCTGCCCTGTGCAGCCCCGTGCCCACCTGTGGAATGAAATTAGGTGGAAAAACCAATGATGTGCAACTATGGAGACTGTTCTGGGCCCTCCCCCTTCTCTCTCGCTCTCTCTCTCTCTCTCTCAGTCAAAAACAATAAAAATAAATCTTTAATAACCTTGAAGCTAGATAAGAACCCACTGTTCTTCATAATGATAGGGCCCAATATATGAAGTGTTGAATGTCTCTCAGTTTTTTAAAGATTTATTTTTTACTGTTTTTTGACAGACAGAGACAGACAGAGAAAGAGACAGAAGGGGGAGGGCCCAGAGCAGTCTCCATAGTTGACATTAGTTTTCCATATAGTTTCGTGGGCGTGGGGCTGCGCAGGGCAGGAACTAGGCCGGGAGCCTCCCGCATAGGCCCCCGCAAGGACTGAACTGGGGGCCACACCCGGGCTCAGCATATGAGTCCGCCCGCATGGGCCGGAGCCAGGATTTGATCCTCCGTCTCCAGGACTGCAAAGTAAGCGCTTAACCCACTGAGCCATCCCAACTTCCCCATGTCTCTCAGTTTTAAAGGAGGTAAAATTCACTGGCGTTGAAAAGGCCAGGAAGGTATGAGATCAGTTTCAGATGGTTCATCATAAGAATACTGATAAATTATACCTATTGTTATTTACTTTTGCAAAAATACAATTAGAGGAGTCAGAAAGAGAGAGAACAGGAGACTGGTTTATACAAACTTAACTGAATACAAAAACAGCATTTGGATGTTGTTAATTATTCTAATCAAGGTGTAATAGAACATTATCTTCTTTCTCTTAAGGTTTCCTCTACTTTAAGCCATTGCTTTTTTTGTCTTACATTCTAAGGTCAATTTTTAAATTAAAGAACTATATTTTAAAGCACTTGGTGTCAAGAATCTAAATAAGTTATTTTGTTAGTTGTATGCCACTGTATGATGCAAAATGAAGATGTTAGTAGTTATGTAGAGAGTTTGGAATGTAGATATTGAAATTAAAATATTCTCAATTATCTGATATTATTTTAACAACTAAAGAATGAATCTGAAAGGAGTTGCCTTATTTTTATGGTTAATCTACTATAAACATAGAAGGGGTGTGAGAGTCAGAGACAAACAAGACAGCTTTATATGTCTTAATCATAAAAACCTGCAGTAACTCTAGAAACCTTTAGGAATGCCTGAGAGAGTGCAGCTTTGCCTTGTTTTTGATAGATGTTCCGATTAATCGAATTTTCTATTAACACGTTTAGTAGGAAAATAAATATTCAAGCATAAGCATAATTCCCCAAAGCTATGGCATTTAGAAAAAATGGATTTTTATTGCACTATATCACAGTGAAAGTCAGTTAACCATAATTATCATGCCCTTTCTTCTTCTCTTCCTCCCTTCCTCCCTTCTTCCTTCTTCCTTCCTTCCTTCCTTCCTTCCTTCCTTCCTTCCTTCCTTCCTTTCTTCCTTCCTTCCTTCCTTTCTTCCTTCTTATAATCTACTTATTTTATACCTTTGGGCCAAACCCTGGGCTGGACATTGAGGGTTGACAGACGAATAAGATGTACCTTCTGCTTTTAAGGAACCCAAATCCAATGGAGATTTCAGCCTGATTTAATTCTGTCTACATTTATTGAATGACCTCTATGCATCAGGCAATGTTCTAGGAGTCTGAGATGCAAGATACCAGCATTTATTATCAAATATTAGGAAGCTTAAAATTGAGGTGTCAGAAGCTAAAGGAGAATGGAGAACAAATACCTAAAATTGGCTTTGGGAAATCTGAAAACATTACTTTCAGAGCTGCAAAAAGTGTATAAATAAAAATACAGTGATATCAAAGAGTTTTGGAAACTTCAGGTATTCTGGGAAACTGAAAAAAAAAAGAGATGATAGGAATTGACAGAAGCTGAAGCTGAAGTAGTGAGAGTGGAAGTGTGGGGCTGATATGTATTGGGGCTGGCTGAAGCCCAGTATCTTTACAGAATAAGCATAAATAAGAATTGAATGCCAAATGAGTCAGAGATATCAAAAGGTTGAGGAAAAGGGGAATGTATGCAGAACTACTTGAGAAAAGAAAGGCTACAGGAATGGGATGGATATATATACATAGATAGATAGATAGATAGATAGATAGATAGATAGATAGATAGATAGATAGATATAGATATAGATATCTCCATATATAATTTACACATATATATATCTAAATTAAACTGTGTGGAAAAGAAGGCCCTATTCAGACACCTAAGAGATATGAATGCTTTTAAAGGTAATAAACCATGATGCAGATAGTCTTTGAAATCCACAGATAGAGGTTTTACTTTATGAAGTGAGTGACAAAGAGTGAAGAGGTGCTACATCATGAAGTAGGTGATAAGAAACAGTGTTGTGAGAAGCGGTGCCATGGCCCTAAAATGGTGTCCTCTGTGAACTACTTGGATTCTTTCTTCATGAGAGCAGGAAGTGTCAGGCAGGGACCCAACTGATGTCTAAGGAAGCTGAAAGATGAGGTATAATTCAAGCTAGCTGCCTAACCTACTCCCTTGGGCAAACCCAAATAAATGCCAGGGACTGATGGTATTCTTTAAATAATATTGACATTGGCTTGTATCCGTTAATTAGGAAAAGTAATGAGCAATTATGGTGCCCACTATTAAACAGTTGGTTATTTATAGTGATTAGTATGCTGTGCAACTCAATGTACCATGATAGTGAATATTTAGCACTAAAATATTCAGGACAGCAATAATCTAGAGAAATCTTCCATTATAAAACTATCAACTGGGGAAAAAAAGTATTTATTCATTTATCTAGTCCTTATTAGCAAATGTTTAACCTAAACTTGAAAATAATTTTTTTTCTACTGACCTAAGGTGGATAACCATTTATTTATTCTTATTACATACAAATAAACTTTTGATATTATGTGCTTTTTAAATAATAGTAAAGGGAAGAATTATCATCTTCTCCCTTAAATAAATATGTGGGTCAATGAAACATATTACTATATAATATTACATTACTAATATATTGTGTATCTAGTATATAATATTTTTTTCAAGGCTGAGATATCATTCAAATAACCACTGATTTCCAGGATGAGGTTTACACACACACACACACACACACACACACACACACACATAAATAAAGCAGTTCAATTGTATAGACTATAAAGGAAGTAGTTACCCATGTTTGCAAGTTAGGCTTCTGCTTATAATAGAACCATTTATCCACAGGTGAAGCCCTTGCTAACCAATAGAAAACTGCATTATATTGTCAGTAATGCAACGGGCTTTTGATATTCCAGATGGAAAGGAAGTATCATTAGTTAGCGATCTCATAAAGATATAATTACAGGAATAGATTTTGTGTAGTGCACTTCCCAGTTACTAAACCAAAGTAACAGTGCCTAGCATTGTAAAAGGACTATTTAATGAAACTATGGAAGTTTTTGTTATCAGTCCTTAGAAGGTGGTAAGGGTACCTGAAGGTGTGCCTTATAGATTTACTGCAGGAATAAATCAAATGGCTTATTTTGATCTTAAAAAAGAACATTTGTCAATATTTATATAGTGGATCAAAAAATTATGCTGAAATACTTTAGGAAACATTTTTTAAAATTAACATTATAAAAAATGCACAGAGCTGGAAGAAAGATACTATGTGCATGTATATTAAATTATTAGAAGATCAGGCATCCAAAATTCCTAGATTGCTCTCTTTGCCCTGACATTCATTCCTTTACACAATGCGTTTTTGCTGTATTCTGAGCCTTAGTTATAAATTAGTCATACGTATTATTCCTGGGATTGAAAAATAATGTTTAGGGATTTAGTGCCTTTGTAAATCTCACTCAGCTCTAGTTCAGGTATAAAGGCTCTTTGAGGGTGGTGGGGGTAGAGGTGCGTTAAGCTTTTTATTCCAGTTATTATGTTAAATACGAAATGATGTGAGAGGTGAGCATGTGTGTCCTCAGTGCCTAGAAATTTGGATCAGTTTAAAGAAACAAGGAAAAATTAACATGTAACTCTTCTGCCAAGTTTTCTGATCAATCTCTTACTTCTTTGCCCAGTAGAAGAGGGAATTAAGGGTAAGTTTCTCTAGGAAAAAGGGATGAAAGGAAACACTAACTTTAATTGTTACATAAATACTGCTAGGCTGCCTCAATCTCCCTGCAAAATATTAGAAAAATAGCAACTGTCTAATTGGCTAGGAAATTCCACAAATGTTTTTAGTAGTAACACTTTTGTAAATGGTCTTTGCATCATATAATGTTTTTAGAGCTAAAAATCAGTTATTTGTTCATTTTCCTCTCTCCTTTCACTCTGGGGAATTTGGGTATCTTGGCAGCTGGATACATACTAAGTATATACATGGCTAAACTATTTCCATGGCAGGCGATCACAGGGCCTTGATTTCAGATGAAATAAGAACTCCTGGAATGACCACTCCAAGATAGCAGGGAGCTGATTTCTTTCACTGTCATCTGTGTATTGGCTGAGTTGTAAAAGCATTTGATAACATTTATGGCTAATGCTCAGTCCACCTGTATTTTTAAGCTTTATGAACATGTGAGGGTTTTTTTTTTATGTATTTCACAGGCATTAAGAGATAACATTAAAAAAATTTTAATATTACAAACTTCATGTCTTGCTAAACCTGTTCTTGTCTCCTCCCATATTAAAATCAATAAGGGGCAAAGACTATTTTAAGTACCTGGTCTCAACAAAATAGAAAAGTGGGGCAGTTCTGAAACCTGATTAAGGCTTTGAGGGGGCCATGAACAGCCCTGTTTATTTGAACTTAGAAAATTCTGTGTGTTTTTTTATTTTTTATTTTTTTATTGTTTGAGAAAAGGTGAGAAACAGAGAAAGAGAAGGAGGAGGGCCCAGAGCAGTCTCCATAGTTGTTCATCATTAGTTGTGACCTGGTTTCATTCCACACCGGTGGATGTGGGGCCACGTGGGTGGGGACCGAACCAGGGGCCTCCCTCATGGGAAGTAAGAACCTTCACTGCCATCCGGGCTTTTATGGCTGCAGCACAGTTCAGCATATGGGTCTTCACAGGCTGGGGCAAAGATTAAATCCCTGGACCTAGCAGTTGCAAGGCAAGTGCTCAACCTCCTGAGTTATCCCAGCATCCTTAGAGGATTTTTTAAGGAACCAAGCTCATTTAAAATATTTAGTTTCTGAGTTTATCATTGTGAGTTCCACCTTCCTCTTAGAAACAGTAGAAAGACTCCATTTTGCAATTTCATGGAGGACTCTGTTATAAATATTATATAGAATGAACACCTCATTCTTGTATATTTTCATCTTGCATTGAATAAAGGCAATGACAGCTAAAAGAAATGTATCCCTCCCCCACCCCCACCACCCACCCCCACTGACTTACTCCTATGTAGATGCTGTGGGCTTCCTTTTTGTCATCTTAGAAAGCATTAAAAATATGTCTTCACTATTATCCTTTCTTATTTATTGTTTTAATTTCTTCTTTTTCTTTTTGTTTCCTCTAGGTAAGTCCTGCTGCTTTTTAAATCTTACCAGAATGTCCTTTAGAAAAATGGTAAGTCTCTTCTGTAATATGACTTAATTTTTCAGGTTGCAAAGAGATTATTGTTTTTTAGAAATTACATTTGGTATCAGCGCATTTCTTGGCTTTTATCCATAAACACTGGCATACTTGATAATGAGTACAGTGGTGGTGTTCTGTTTGATACTTTGGTGAATCCTTGCTACTTAGGGTTTTCAGAGTGTTTCTCTTAATACATACTTCCTAGAAATTTGACGGTTGGCTAGTGTGTTGTGTATGAGAGAAAGGATACTCAGCTTCTCATAGGTATCAGACTTAGGTGATCAGAGATCACAGGTTATTCATGATTGGCTTGTATTTTTGAGCATCAGATTTTAGAACACATCAGGTAAGTATTATTTGTGTTGTTAGATAAAATCTTTCCTTAAAATATTGCTGGCAAAAGCTACCAAAGGAAACGTGAAAAGTGACAGTGGAAATGAGAAACAAAACTTCAAAAAATCTGACTTTTTTTTTTTAGTTCTTCAAAAGGAAGCAGTGTTCATTTGCTGAAATTAACTTCATGGTCCATTAAAAGAAGTACAAATTTAGCTTTGTGTATTACCGTCCTTCATATTCATAGATGATGACGCAAGTTGCTAGGAATTTTAATTCATTTTTCTTAAGATGAGAGTATGTATAACAAGCTGAAATTATGACTTCTTAATGTTGTCAGCTATTTTATTTTGTGTCCTCAGTTTCATTGCTGTGTTGCACGTAATTATACTAGAATCGTTTTCTGTGCTCTTCTAGAAGACCATTTCAAAAACTTTTCTCATGAGGTCAAATATTTGTTGGACGGCATCAAATCAAAATAACAAGTACATGAAAGGAGATTTATTTGCAACCCTGAGAAATAGCATGAGATTTTCAGTTCTCAAGAATTTAGCTAGAATTCTTTTAAAAAGAAAACATGAAAAAGGAAAACCTTAACATTTAGATACTAGGATATGGCATTTACATACATGTTGCTATGTTATCAAATCAAATATATTTTGTAATAATTGCTTCTAGTAGCACAATAAAGAAGAATCACAAATTTGTAGATCCCTCTACATGCAACTCTTTAAAAGTAACTTTGAATAGGAAACTGAAAAATTAAATGGAATATGTGTTCTATTACTTAGGTCTCTTGAATTCTTATATAATTGTCTTGTTCTTCCCACCCCAAGATCCTCTCATTCCCATATGTTTTCCTTCCAGTATCTTTTACACCTTTTTTTCTGTTGCAAGTAATAAAATGCAAAGCAAACTGTTTCAAGCAAAAAAGGAATGTATGGGGTCGTGTAACTAAAAAATCTAGGGATAGAACTGGCTTTAGGCACAACTGTAAAGGCTCAAAGAACTCATTAAGACCTGGTTCCTTTGTCTCAGCCTCCCAAATGTGTTACTTCTGGGTTGGCCTCTGGGTTTCTGTAATTAAGTTTCAAATTCCATGGAGAAAATAAACAGAGTCACTCTGATATTATTCCCAGCCAGAGATCCACTGCATCTCACTGACTCTGATTTGTTCATGAATTTACGTGTAAGGAGACTGGAGTGAACTAACTGAGGTCTAAATAGTAGTGAGATGGAGCTCTGGCTGATTCTAGTACTTCTTCTGTTTCATCCAATAGACTTGCATTAATAAACCTGGGATGAAAAATGGTAGCTAAAAGCATCATATTTTAATCATTTTCATTTCTCTCTTCTGCCCTTGTTTGTATGTTTCATGTGTTCTGTAAGTATAATGAAAAAAACAATGTTGAGACTTTGTTGTACTTCTGATGTCATTCTTGTTTTAAAGGTAAAGTCATTAAATACAAGAACACTGGTCATAGGAATAGAGTATCTAGAGGTAGTTCATTTCACATATGAAAGCTAAATTAAAAGAACAGGTGTCTCCTGGCTACATACCAGTTATTAATCCATGAATTGTCTACTTTAACATCCATAAGTAATTACTTTTCTTTCCCTACTTATATTAACACTTTGCATGTGGAAACTATATAGGTAGGTGGAAATTGTTATTTCAAAGTGCAGGAGAAACTTAATATTTTATATTTCTTTGGAATCCTGGGGAAGTTTCAGAATGTGATGATTGCCCTTTGAGCTCTGCAGCACCAAACTCAGAGCCAATCCTCAGGATTGCAGACTTTCATTGCTTCTCGGCCTTTCACCTAAAATTAAGTGTAGGATCCCAGACTTAGTCCCAAAGTGCTCCTGTTGCCACTAGAAAAATAATATTGTTGTTTCTATTATAATATAAACTATCACTGCTTAGAGAATTAACCTGTGAACAAATGCATGAAAATGTTGCAAGCTTTCTTAGAGAGCAGTCTCTCTAGATTTTTTTTTCAGTCTAGTTTGATGAAATTAGAAATATTTATATCATCTTTGAAAATCATTAACCTAGATGAAGCCAAGCTACATAGTTCTGTGAAAGCCCTAAGTAGCAAAGTACTTTTTAAAAGACCATTTACTTCCTTATATCTAGATTATGCAATTTTTTTAATCTTTGGTTTTCTTTTTAAAAAAAGCAGTGCACCCTTTGAATGTAGGAAAATTATACTATGAGTAATAATATAAATGTTGGATTAATGAGGTTAAAGTTGATTTATTGCATTAATATTTTCTCCTTTTAAATTGCTACATAGTGTATTTTTCAAAAGATAACTTGGAAAGGCAAAAATACATTTTACAATTTCTCATTAGGTATACTTATAGGATTATTAAAATATATCAGCAATAAAAACTCTGCTCGAAAACTATTCATCTTTCCATTCCCCAAAGCCCCCTAAACTAAGTTTTGAACATATTAGATACCCTGAATTCCTAATTGCTAAATGCAGTAATAAAGAATGAATGGGTAAATGAGTAATTTTTGGAAGACATATTTTCATACATAAATGCAAAAGAAAAGAAACTTTGAAGATATGAATAATAAAAACATGTATGTGTTTTACTAATTATAAAATCATTAAATATTTAAATTATGAAATTCAGCAACAACCTTTTTTGAAAAAGATAAAACATGAGAAGAATAAAATAACAGAATGGCTATAAAATGGCTGATAAAATTTGAAGGAGCTATGAAAACTCAGAGGTCTAAAGCCTATTAGATATATGTTTTCTGCCTTTTACAGCCTGTATTGTTCAGCAGCGCACTCACTTTTCTGGTGTCAGGGGATCATTTGCCCATTATTCATTTCACTTTCAGTTTGAGATCAATCTATAAGACTTAGTGTTTATAATACACTTTTTTAATCTATAATTTTTTAAATTTATATATAGCTGATACTCAATGTTATATTAGTTATATTGGTTTCAGGTGTAAAATATAGTGATTTGACATTTTAATACCTTTTAATGTGATTATCCCACTATTCTAGTAATAACCCGTACCATGAAAACTTATCACAATATTATTGACTATATTCCCCATATAATATGCTTTAGAAATACCAAAATTTACTGAGAAACAGATTGAAATTCTACATGAATCTTGTCTAGCAGTCCTTCAAGACCAGTAGAACATGAATATGTGGTAAAATTGGATGTTTATAACTTAATTTTCAACGATAGTTTCAATTGTCACTTCCATCATCATCATCATCATCATCAAAATAAAAACAGCTGGACATACTAGAAATCAATGATATTTTCTTGGCCACTCAAATCTCCACTCCAAAATCTAGAGAGAGAAGTGAAACCAGAGAAGAGGGGAAACCAAAAACAGAAGCCACTAGAACCATGAACTGGTAGGAACACTTAAATGATCATTTCACCAAATTGTTAGAGGCTGAGTATAGACTAGCACAGACTGAGAAACTCTTGAGGTCTGTTGTCTTAGGAGAGCTCTCACTCTTTCAAGGGCGTTACCTCCAGGAAACATATCAGAGTCTCACAATGAGGACCAGAGCAACATGGCTTTGTGGCTCTAGTAGAGGAAGAAAACACATCATCCTGTGAAATAAACCCAAAGCCTTCTCAATAACAATAGCCTACTCCCCAGGGGAAAGACTTTACCAGAGCCTTGTTTTACTGTAGCTTCATCCAGCTGTTCTAGTACATGTAAGAAGGATGGGGGTGGGGATACTATGGGAAGAAACATCCATATGTGTTATAGGCAGAGCACAGGATTACTAAAATAATGAAACTTTAATTGAAAGATTATAGAATCTTTCCCCTCTTCCACAATTTACCACCCTACCAACAGGGCTCCAATCTATTAATAAGGGTGACAGTACTTACACTGAAAGAGTTATAAGTACACACACTCTCAGATTTCAGGGTGTTTATTTAATAAGCCCCCAAATAAAAATGTGACAAAAACAAGATCACTAGAGGAATTTGAAGCCTCTGGTACCTATAACTACCACATACATTAATCAAAGCTCAACTCCTATATTAACTTAAATACTCACACTAGAAATTCATTTACCTCAATTTTGATTACCCAAAACAACATGTATGATTTTCAACAAAAAATTATGAGGCACACAAAAATCAGGGGGAAAAAAATACAACCTGAAAAAAAAATGCAAACATTGGAACCAAACCCTTATATAACATATGTGTTGCAAGTTTTAAATAACTACAATTAATATTTTGAAGGATCTAACACAAAAAAATAGACAACATGCAAGAACAAATATGAGTAATGTAATAAGAGACATTGAAATTCTAAGAAAGAATCAAAAGTACTAGAAATAAAAAAACAGTACAAGATAAATGAAAAAACCTTTGATGGACACATTGGTAGTCTTGGCATGACTGAGGAAAGAATCAATGAGCTTGAAGAAAAATCAAAAGACTTCCCAAACAGAAATACAAAGAGAAAGAAAAGAATGAAACAGAACAGAACAGAACAAAACATCCAGGACTCTGGAATAATATCCAAAGGTCCATACCATTGAAATAACAGAAGGATGAGAAAGTAGAATAGAAGAAATACCTAAAATTTTAATGACAAAGAACTTTCAAAAATTTGTGACATATACCAAGCCACAGATCCAGGAAGAATAGAGAAAACTAAGCAGAATAAATAAGCAGAAAACAACACCTAGGCACATTATATTGAAACTGAAGGAAATCAGTAAAAAGAGACAATATTGAAAAAAGACAGAGGAAAATAAAACAACTTACAAGTAGTAAAGAAAAGAATAAAAAGTATAATGGACTTCTCATACAAAACCCTGCAAATAAAGGAGACCATGGAATGAAATATTTTAAATGGCAAAAGAGGGGAAGCTGGGATGGCTCAGCGGGTTAAATGCTTGCTTTGCAGCCCTGGAAAACGAGGATCGAGTTCTGGCCCTGGCCCATGCAGACCCATGTGCTGAACTGGGGTGTGCCCCAAGTTCAGTTCTTGCTGGGGCCTTGCGGGAGGCTTCCGGCCCAGTTCCTGCCCTGTGCAGCCCTGTGCCCACCTGTGAAGTGAAACTATATGGAAAATTAATGCTGTCAACTATGGAGATTGCTCTGGGCCCTCCTCCTTTTGTCTTCTGTCTCTCTCTCTGTCAAAA
The DNA here is from genome assembly GCA_004027555.1 of Craseonycteris thonglongyai. Lineage (NCBI taxonomy): Eukaryota > Metazoa > Chordata > Mammalia > Chiroptera > Craseonycteridae > Craseonycteris > Craseonycteris thonglongyai. The sequence continues at coordinate 28,010 of PVKE010015443.1, forward strand.
AACAATAAAAATAAATCTTTAAATGGCAAAAGAAAAAATAACAACCTAGAATTGTATAGTCAGTGAAAATATCCATTAACAGTGAAGGAGAAATAGACTTTTTCAGACAAAAAAAAAAAAAAAGAAATACTGAGGGAATTTATCACTAGTGAACATCTTTTGCAAGAAATGTTAAAATTTTTTCTTCAGGCAGAAATAAAATAATGTAGGTCAGAAAGTTAGATCTACATAAAGAAAAGATGAACATTAGAAAAGTAATAAATGAAGGCAAAATGAAATCTTTTATTTTTCTTTCAATTGATCTAAATGATGAAAGTATATTTAAAGGCGTAATGGTATTAATGTATTTAGTGATGATAACACAAATAAGTGAAAAGTATGATATCGATGCCCAAAGGGATAAGAGGCAGAAATTGGAAATGAAAGTGGAATAGTATTCTTTGTAGGTAGAATTAGATTAAAATATATACTGTAAATTGTAGGGAACCACTAAATTTTTTTCTTTAAGTATATTGAAATTAAAAATCAGAGAAGACAAAGGGAAAAGTCTCTGACAATGGGTACAAAACAATTACAATAAGGGTTGATTTTTTTCAATAAACACTTTAAATGTGGATGGTCTAAATACACAAATTAAAAGACACAGATATGTTGTCTTCAAGGAACTAATTTTAAAAATAAAGAATCTGATAGGTTAAAGGAAAGAAAGATATCATGCTAACACTAATTAAAAGAAAGCTTAAGTAATTACATTAATTTCAGGCATTCAGAATTCAGAAAAAGGAAAACTATCAAGGACAAAGAGAGACATTAGTAATGATAAAGAGGTCAATTCTCTAAGAAGACATACTTACCTAATTAAATGTATATGCAAGCCCAAACTATGCATCAAAATATATGAGGCATAAAATGATAAAACTTAAAGGAGAAATGGACAAATTCACTATTGTAGTTGGAGACTTCAGTATGTCCATATCAGTAATTGATAGATTAAACAGGCAGAAACTCAGTAAAAATATAGATGACCTAAACAGTAATACCAACTTGATCTGACATTTATAGAATATTCCATTCAACAATAGAATGTACATCCTGCTCACACTCACATTCTAGCTGCTAAGCTAACATCAAACACTCATAAAGATAAAGCATATTCTGGGCTGTAAAACATACCTTAATAAATTCAAAAGAATATAAATCACACGGAGTATGCTCTCAGACTATAATGGAACTAAACTAAAATCAATGAAAGAAATAAAAAAACATGCATATGTGGCAATTGAACATTACTCTGATAAATAACATTTGGGGTAAGTAAGAAATCTCAGGAACAAGTAAAATATATTTTGAACTAAATTGAAATTAAAATACAAATTATAGAAATTTGTGAGATGTAGCATGAGGAAATTTCAAGTTTTAAATGCATAAATATTAGAAAGAAAGAAAGAGAGATGTAAAATCATAACCTAAACTTCCACTTTCCAACTTAAGCCTAAAAGAAGCAGAAGAAAATAATAAGGAAAAACAAACAAACAAACAAAAAAAATCAAAAAACAGGAAAGTAATAGATAAAATCAATGAAACTATCAGAGCAATCAAATAAATTTGATAACCTTATAACCAATCGAAGAAAAAAAGCTCTACATTGGTAATAAGAGAGAGTCATCTCTTATTAATTAATGACACATTAATTATGTCATTAATTAATGATCCTATAGGCATTAAAAGGAATATTATGAACAACTCTATGTCCACAAATTTGATAAGTTAGATGAAATAAGCCAATTCTTCGGAAGACATAAACTACTAAAACTCACACAAAGAGAAATAATTTGAATAACCCTTTATTTATTAAATAAATTGAGTTAGTACTAAATGATCTTCCAAAAATGAAATCACCAGACCCAGATTCACTGGTGAATTTTGCCTAATATTTAAGGAAGAAATTGTACCAATCCTCGACCCAGAAAGTATGAGAAGAGGGGACACTCCTGAGTGGATTCTATGAAGACAGCATTATTTTTATTCATTGCTGGTAAAAATTCAAAATGGCACAGTCTCTTGGAAAGGCAGTTTGGCAGTGTCTTATAACACTGAACTAAGCTAGAGTTACCATATGATGTAGCAATCCCTCTCCTAAATATTTACTCAACTGATTTGAAAGTTATGTCCATATAAAATCTGCATGTAAATATTTATAGCAGCTTTATTCACAATTGCCAAAACCTGGAAGCAACCAGAATGCTCTTCAAAGGTGAATGGGTAGGTAAACCATGGTATATTCTTACAATGGACTGTAATTCTGCTATTAAAAGAAATGAGCTCTCATGCCGCAGAAAACATAAATAAATTTGAAATAAAAAATGCTAAGTAAAATAAGCTAATGTGAAAAAGACTTCATGCTGCATGGTTTTAAGTGTATGACCTTGTAGAAATGCAAATTTATTGAGATGGTAAAGAGATCATTGGTTGTCAGGGGGTAGGGTAGTGTGGGAGAGGCAAGTTGAATAGGTGAAGAGCAGAATAGAGTGAAACTATTCTAAGTGCTACTGTAACTAAATTGAGCATTTGTCAAAACCTGTAGATTTACAGCACAAAAAAGTGCATTTATTATTTATTTATTTGTTTGTTTGTTTGTTTATTTATTTATTTAAAGTATAATAATATCATTTAGGAGGTTGGGGAATCTCAGGATGGAATGCAGAATGTTGCAAAATGATCTAAATATATTATAAATCTATGGAACATTCTCACTGAATGCAGTGAGAGAATAAGTAGGCTATAGTGACCCATGTAATAATGAGTCAGAATTGGAGACAACAATATGAAGTTTATCTCAGCGTGAGATGCTCTGTATATAAGTGAGCAGGTATATTTCAGAATGGGCAAGAGCATGGAAAAGCGTTTGTTAGGAGAAAAAACAATTTGAGCAATTCTACTATCATGGATCCTACCATTACACAAAGAGCAATAAAACAGGAACAAACCCTGGAGGGTACCTACACTATCTTTAATGCAAATCCTCTTGAGCAAGAAATCTAACTGGAGGGAATTACATTTATAAATTAGCTTTTATTCAGTTGAGCTTTCATACAAGGATATGCCTTAAAACTTAGTATTGTTTGTTCTATAAAGATGAAGAATGTGTTTAAACTTTATAAAATTTATGAATATTCACAAATTGAACTAGGGATGTTAGCAAATTCGAGAGCAAGGCTGTCCAATCTTTTGGCTTCCTTGGGCCACATTGGAAGAATTGTCTTGGGCCACACCTAAAATACACTAACACTAACAATAGCTAACGAGTTAAAAAAAAAATCTCAAAAAAGATCTCATATAATTTTAAGGAAGTTTACAAATTTGTGTTGGGCCTCATTCAAAGCTGTCCTGGGCCACGCGAGGCTGTGGGCCCCAGGTTAGACAAGCCTACAGTACTCAGAAATAGAGATTTTTAAGTACCCTCAGTTACATATTTTTGTGTTGTTACATTTTTTTTTAAGAAAATCATTATAAATACAACTTAAAATGGAATTGATGACAAAAGAATTGGTGAACTTTCTCAAAGATCAATTTCAGGGAAGTGGGGAATGTAGTAAGGGTCATGTGACTAGCAGCTCATTAACTTTCAGATTCTTCAATGCTCCTGATGAACAGTATTAACACAGAAAAGTACGTAGCATCTCTGACCTCAATTTTCTTCACCTATGTGTCTCTCTGTTCTTGTATTATTTAGTTATTTTTAGGAACTTATTTCTGTCTAAGTTTGCAAAAGAGGATATCCCAAATTAAATATAAATACATATGTCTTTTGATACAAGAGGGTTTTTCATGGGATGGTAATGATGATTAGTTAAGTGGAGATTTAGTAGTGACATTTTTTATGTCACCTCCTACTCCATCCCAGCTTCTCATTTCTCTTTTATAGCCCTAGTGTCTCTTTGTAAAAATATTTTTTTTTTCTGTGTGAGATTCTTTCATTAGATGAAAGGTCATGGTTATCATATGAATCCAGGATTATAAATATAGTGCAAAACGGATTGAAATACATAGAGCAAAAAGGCTTTCCAATTAAAAGACACTTTGCCAAGATTGCGCCAAACAAAACAATCATATAGACTGTGATTTTTCTCCACTTATAATTAGCTGCCCCTGAATGTTAATTACTTTCAGGATCAAAGGAAACAAAACTAGAAATAAATTGGAAGAATTCCTTTTAGATTTAGAGTTTAAATAAATGTTTGCCTTAGGAGCAGACCATATGCTGAATCCATCCCAGAGGGAAAATAAACTTAAGATTCTTTAATACATATAGATCGACTTTAAAGTTCACTGAAGGTGGGCAAAGACATAAGGCAGATTTTATTTCCTTTGGGAGTATCAACTCAGAGATTTTATAAGGGAGTAGCAAAGCCTCTTTACATATCCTCAGTTTTTTTCTTTTATCAGCAAATCTGAAAATGATTGTACTTTTTCAAAGATTTATTCTTGAAATACTTTCTTTTAATAAGACCACTAAAAACCCTGATTTGATTTCTGATTTCTGTGAACAACAACTGTTTTATTTAAAAGGCTAATTGATTGTGAGAATATGAGTAGCTCTAATCACACACTTACTTATATAAAGTCAATACTCCTTGAGTCATGTTGAGCATTTTTATTGTTTTACTCTCCTAAACTCAGTGTACTGTTTTTCTTTCCATAGAAATGATAAAAGGTTAAAACAAATCAAATATGGGAATACAAATGGGAATTCAGTAATCATATTTTTTAGTTTGTTTCTAAAAACAGGTTATGATCTTTTACAAAATGCATTTCAGAATAGAATGATCTGGTTCTGGAGTGTTTATGGAAAAGCTAAAAGTGTATGACTAAGGCAATTCAGGAATTTGGACAGAGAAATGTAGATTAGTTAGGAGCGGTGCCCCTTGGGTCTCTACCCTGAAGTTAGGTTAAGGTGTTCATCCCAAGGAATAGGAGTAACAATATTGCAAATATAGCTAGTCTTCAAATGCCTACTCAACCACAGTCTCTACCACTCGGTAGACTGTCTCATCTCCAGTCCTTCAGTTATACTTTCTTTTTCTGACCTGCTGACTATCTAATTAAAATGCTATTAATTGTATACAACTGCCCAGCACTGAACTCAGTGTTTCATATTTATCAAAAAATATTTCTAATAATAATTACAGAAAATAGGGATAATTATTCCTATTATACAAAGTAAGAGGCCTGCCTGAGAGGGTAAGTAACTTGCTGGACCCATCTGGCTAGTATGAGACTAAATCCAAACTTAAGGCCATGTAAGTTGGAATCCAATTCCTGTACTCTTGTCCTCTATGTTAATATTCCCTTCCTATAGCATTTCTTATTGTAAAAACAAACAAACAAACATACACATAACATAAACTTTAACATCTTAACCATTTTTCAGTATACAGT